>JACXGK010000637.1:0-64291 GCA_016801125.1 Novumbra hubbsi
AGCTTATACCCAGTAACTACCATCAAAAGGAATTAAACTGTCACCAATAACTGTATGGACAGAGTTAGCTAATACCCAGTAACTACCATCAAAAGGAATTAAACTGTCATCAATAACAGTATGGACAGAGTTAGCTAATACCCAGTAACTACCATCAAAATGAATTAAACTGCCACCAATAACAGTATGGACAGAGTTACCTAATACCCAGTAACTACCATCAAAATGAATTAAACTGCCACCAATAACATTATGGACAGAGTTACCTAATACCCAGTAACTACCATCAAAATGAATTAAATTGCCACCATCTATAGTATAGACAGAGTTACCTAATGCCCAGTAACTACCATCAAAATGAATTAAACTGCCACTATCTACAGTATAGACAGAGTTACCTAATACCCAGTAACTACCATCAAAAGGAATTAAACTGTCATCAATAACAGTATGGACAGAGTTAGCTAATACCCAGTAACTACCATCAAAATGAATTAAAATGCCACCATCTATAGTATAGACAGAGTTACCTAATGCCCAGTAACTACCATCGAAATGAATTAAACTGCCACTATCTACAGTATAGACAGAGTTACCTAATGCCCAGTAACTACCATCAAAATGAATTAAACTGCCACCATCTACAGTATAGACAGAGTTACTTAATGCCCAGTAACTACCATCAAAATGAATTAAACTGCCACCATCTACAGTATAGACAGAGTTACCTAATGCCCAGTAACTACCATCAAAATGCCCCCTTTTTCTTACTCCTAATAAATAAACCATGACTTGAAAGAACAAAACTACCTTAAGTCTATTTATTTTAATTTCATATTCAACCTTTAGACAAACCATGTTTTAAAATAACATTTTGATTATGGTAATGAAGTACCTACACTAGGTTTGGGCATATCCTCACCAGAACAGACATTCAATGTAAGATACATTCTCTGAAGTTACCCAGACCTTGGATTTATAAGCATAGTTTGAAGGGAGAATAAATAAACAGAACACCATTTGCAAGTATTCAATACAAGCAACATTCAAAGGAATTCAAGAATATCTTCCAAACTGAATGTACAGTAAATGCTGAAGTGCATTATTTCAGTGCCCTTTTGTAGTGCTCATATGCAGAGTGCACCATGTAACACAAGTAGTAAGATACATACACTACATTGCCATTACAATCGTAATATTAATGAGCAATGTTTTTCAGTTTCTTTTTGATATACTCCATATTGCTACTAAAAGCAAGATCATTTTATATTCAAAAAAAAAGAGTTATACAATTGCATAAGCTATGGGGACATACAAAAACCATTGTTAGTACCGGAGCACATACTTCATTGTGATAATGGGAGCAAATAAAGTTGCTGCTAAATCAGTATCAACTGGCACCGATTCTGACAAAGGAAAAGCTTGTGTTACTTTAAATCCTCCATTTGTGAGACTATTGCATAGTTTGGTGAGTTCTTAACATTGCAAATTATGTGGCATTGTAAAACCATCACATCTCTTTAACATTGTCCTCATAATGTACATCTCGGTCATGTGCATTGTCAATTAGCCTCCTTTTTGAAGCTCTTTATAATGGTTATGTCACCAGGGAAACCATTATGGGAGAAACTTTATTTGGCATGATGTTAAGAATAGATCCAGCAAATGCTTTGCCGTTCGAGTGCAACTGTTTGTTAACTACAATGAATGGTTTTACCACAATTGGTCTCTACCTTTACAACATAATCAAGGACAAAAAAAGGCCAAATCACACATACGTGACAATATTTGCAATATAGGTTAACAGTCCCATATAAAACTCATAAAATGGTCACCTGACTTGAATGATCAAGTTATTCCTCAATGTCCAGCATGGAGTCATAACATGAGTTCTATTCCATTACAGTGATAAGCATGGTAAATATACTAGTTGATCACAAGCCTCCACCGAAATGGGAGCCATTACCAAACTGCACTTTAAAATGTTGTACTAACATAACAAAAACTATTGCAACATCATCAACTAACTTAAATAACACAGTAGGAAAATAAATATTATACCAACAAGGCTTAAATAGTCGTTTTCAACAATAGTCAGTGTTCATGATGCCATTCTCACAAGGGAGAATGTTGTTCAATAGTCCAAGGAGCTATCCTAATTCACCATAAGAGATCACCTACTCAACAGTTACAATGCTTGACTGAGTGTTTCAGAACACTAAACAATACATTTTTGCCTGCTATAGGATTTAGCTACACGCCTTCCATATTTAGTCTTGTTTTGAAATACAGGTTGTTTCAAGTTGTTTCGTTCAAAGTAATGTCCAGTGCAAAGTTATAATGATATCCCTCATCCGAGGGACTGATATAGTTGGCTGTGGCTATCGCAGACAATAAAAACTAAATAAATATTATAATCTGTTTTCAATACCACATGCTCAATAATTTTACTGGCATAAAATAGAAATATACTGTATTATGTATGAAAGTAAGTATCTAGTAATATTTAAATAATAGTACTTGCAATATGTTTAATTGTCTTATTCATAGATATTCTATTATTAAATTAACATTTGTGTTTTTTCAAACAAAATGACTTTGGAACATTTGTACTATATATACATGAACCACATCTGCAACTTTGTGCATGGAGTCAACAGAAAGAAATAATGACTACCACTAGGTTCTTAAAAGATTAACATAAAGTTTGGTTAGTGAACAGGAATGAATAAGGCCAAGTTCTGGAGATCCAATGGCAACATGTTCAATGCACTGTGTGAGTAATATAATTGAGAACTAGTTAGGTCAATCCTCTCAAACCCAAAGTATGGAATAAGTCACACAACAATTCAAAACCCTGATATCAAATATACTTGAATGACATTGGCTATTTTCTTATAGGTGCAAGTTAATTTTCATTCTTGAAAGGAATAATTCCTAAATTCCCTGGGGAAGAGACCGTTGTTGGCTTTACTATATTTGCTAAGGGTGTGTGTGTTTTTTTGAATCTGTGTGGAGTTAGGAATTGTCTCCTGTGACACGCTTTTTGCCAAAATGGCTAGCAGAGTCTCTGTTACGCAGACCAGGCTGGACCTTATACATGTGTGAAACCATGGGCCACCGCCAGCTACCATGGCCTTCCATTCCAGTTGGAACAACAGCAGCCACTGCTGAGGGGCAAGGCTTGTTCTGCAGCAGCTGGAAAAGAATGGTCATCTCTGGGCCAAGCCTGGACACCACACTGGCCCTCACCAGGTCCACAGTCTCTTCATTACAGTCCATAAGGCTTTGGAGGAGCTTACTGTAAAACCTGCAAAAGGACACAGCATTCACTTTGCTGACTATATTTATCGAATGTCACTAAAATATAGTAGAAATACATTTGTTATTTTGATAAAGGTAACAAACACTTGATTCAAGTTGGCTAGGAACTCACCTGTTGGGGAAGTGACTTGGGAGCTGTGCCACCTCTCCAATGGCATCTGGATTGGTTCGGGCTATAGTGCAGATATCCAGCTTGCTGTAGCACTCCTCCTGAACCTCTGAGATCATTCTTTGGAAGGTGGAGCAGCGGCGGATGGTGAGGAAAACCTTGGCGGTGATGCCGTTGGCAATGCACTTGAGGCTTTCTTTCACAAAGGCTTTGCCCTGCACAAAGCAACATGAAATCACAGTCATATCACATACCATTTTACAACTGTGACATACAGTGCTGTGTCATTTTTGAACAGTGTTACCATACCTGAGTGTCAAATTTAGCTGCACTGTACAGAAAGGACTTGCAGATGTCATGCATGCCATCTGTGTCACACGTGGAGTTCTCCAGACAGGCAAAGGCTCCACAGCCTACCTGGAGGGCACTGTTCAGACAGCGTGCTACATCAGCTATAGACAGAGCAGGAAAGAACCATATATTCAGAAGGAATACTTTTATATAGCTCTAATCAAGACATGAGTGGTTGGAAATCAAATAAGGAAGTGATCTAATTAGAGTATAAAACATCTATAGTTGATACAATCCAGAGATCCTATTGAGATCCTAGTAGGGTCTTGGAACAAACATTTGACAATTTTTACCAAAAATACCCCCAAATCCTGTTCTACTCAGACAAGATGCATAGATAGAAACGTAACTAGAGAATCCTTGTCGTCCAATAAATGTCTGAATGGTCCATTTTTGTAAGACTGGGAAAAGTACATGAGAAGTAGCACACAGCTATCCCATTAATTACACGATATATTGTATCAAATGGGCCTCCCATTGTCTTTCTTGGGTAGTTGGAAAATGTAGAAATAAATAATGGTAAAAACATCCATTACAAGAACATGGTGACCCATGCTGTCTATATATTTTCTTATGTAAACAATCAGACAACTCGCAGAAGAAATACTGATACACCTCATTCACACCAAAGTTGCCTAACATGGGCTCCTTCACTGGTCTGCTTATGGGCCTGTTATTAAGACAACCTCACTTGAATTACTTTTTCTAATGACATTCAAACCCAGCAACAATTCTAAATAGAATGTAAAGCATAATAGTGAATAGATATTACAGTCTGCAAGATTTGGCACATTGGTATTTTGTAGTAAGCCAACATGTTGCCTACCTGTATATAGTGCTTTATTTATTCAGTCAATGGCTGTTAGCTGTTGTCACAGGTGTGTGCATTTGTCTAGCGCATATTTGTGTTTGTTGTTGTGTACAAGCAATACTGTCAACCATGTGGTGGTGAGTTGGGTAATTCCTGAGACATTTAAAGTGTAATGAGAGTAACTGTTTCCAAACACCTGTAGATCATTTAAAGCAAAATTACTTGTGAAGTAAGGTATGTGAACTACATTTTGTTAGCAAAACAATCGTTTTATACTGTTGTAGAGGGTGATAACAATATTCATTCACACACAAATGGGCTCCCCTGCATCAATTCCAATAGCCTACCTGTCCTAAAAGAAAGATGAGAATCAAATGATCTCTGTTATAACAAATCCTACGGTCACTCATGTCGTATTAAATCAGCCATATACATGCATACATTCAAAAACCCATTCATTCATCTCATTTAGGTTAACAGCCTCCGCCTGATGAAAGTGTCATTAATCGCGAAGCTCGCGCTCATCTGTTGCCGGTAAGATACCGGTACAGCACCGTCAGCAGGCAAAAAAGAAAAAGACTATAACGTAGTCTGTCGATCAAGGCGTTCACTTGGAAACAGAGAAATTATCATGCAATGGCAAATCGTTTCCATACACTGTAAATACTGGTATTCTAGTAATTATGTACAAAAATCTGTGCTTATACAGACATCCACTCATGCATGCAGTAAAAGACACAGTTAGGCTATACTTACAAGGGGTATTTGCAGAAAAGCGTGCTCTTCTAGGTGAATACGACTCATTCTGATCCAGTTCATATGCACATCCCATCAGCACCATTAGAAGAAAAAGTACGGTCCTCATAGACATTGTTCAATAATCACTGATGATCTGACAAAACACAAGGAATAGTGTTACTTGATTATCTTAATAGTTCATAAAGCTCTGAGGATATAATGCACCGTGTTTTCAACTATGTAAATATATGACTATAGGCTATGCAATGCAGCTAGCTATTTCTCTACCTTGAACCGTATACTGATTTCTTTTGACGTGCATGACAGATAGAGCTGGTCTGCATGGGTTTATATGGGACTGCCTTACATTACGAGTCTCCTGGTTAGCCCAATCAAAACACCGCATCCACGACCATGGATCAACGACGACGCATCAAATATAAACTACCAACTCTCTACCGTCGGCAAATAGATTAATCGTTTTACAATTGCCTACATTAAACTAACTTATAACGTACCCATTTACACACCAATTATTGCATATTCTTTGAGCGGATATAACAGTGAAGCTACATTTGGACAAATTAAAATAGAGTTTCAACTATCATATCTCATTTTAGGGCTAAAATTGGTCTTCAAACAAGTGTTGACAGAGATTTATAATTCTCAGATGTTTTGCTCATTATGTTTCTGTGCGCAAACTTAAGTGAGAGTAAGACCGGTGTTATATTTATAGGTGGCAAAACTCAAAGCATTTTCTGTCTTTACATAATTTCACCAACAAAGATTGAAGGCTACCGACAGATGCATATTTATATTTAATGGCCCGGAATCTCAAATACCATGTACATTGTCGTAAACACTCACGTTTTACATACGTACAAACAGGTTTGTACATACTTATGAACATCATTGCTACTAAGGGTTTTTATTTTCTGATAAAATACTAATTAAGCATTAGTTATGTTATGCGACGGAGACATACTTGATTTAACTTCAAGCTATTTAACGTGCAGCTTCGTGAGAAGTGACAGTCTTCGGTTTGGAATAGGTCTAAAAATTTAAATTAATGAGAGAATATGCTGTTAAACTATTACGCCTAGCCAACATATAACTATTGATGAGGGTTATTTTAAGAGCGCTGCTTACTTGTGATCAAACCGCAGATGGTTGCCGCGCGTTTAAACCAAGGTCACTCTCCCAGCTATTACACCTGTCTCCTTGTAAAGGATGGTTCTCGCGATAGACGATTGCCTAACTTTTACATCACGTTAGCTACAAGCTAACCGATAAAACAACACGATGCCAGGTAAGTCTGATGTTTTTTTACGGGATATCCTTGTTCGGCATATTGCTTAATCAGGTGGGATTTAGTAGCCGGTAGCCATTCAAATATATTGCACGATTTGTCGCCGTCCTACTTGAATATCTCCCCCCAAAAATATCAACTTAAGTTATTCAAATGATTTGACCTTTATCTCATTGGCATTTTAGCGAACCATCCCTAGTAAACGAGACAATGTGGTTTTAATGGATATAATTATTTTATTATTTGGATGAACAACGTCAGTAGACTATGTATGGATTACCATCATTGTTGACATATTCCCTGACTGTGTGACAGGCTTATTCAAACTACACCATATACCACAGGGAACCTTTTCTTTTTGGGATCTCCTTAGAGTAGAGGAAATAGTGCGTCCTGCTAGCGCTTCAACACCATTTCCAGCCACATTTGGCCTCGCATACCAGAATCCTCCCTGCTTATTACCTCAAGCCAGTAAAGGTATAGATAGCATAATAGCCAAGAGTGTCCCAGCCATCGAAAATGTAATTATCTTGTGCCTTTTCGCAAAGCATTTCACTACAATAGTTCCTGTAAGTTGCTGTGGGTAACATTGTCTGCATAATGCTACTGTCAGGTTGATCCAGGGGTGGGCAAACTACGGCCCGAGGGCCAAATGCGGCCCGCGAGGCTGTCCCATCCGGCCCACGGAATGTAATAAAATCATTTTTGGGGGAATTAAAAAAACAATTCACCAGCCCATTCTTATACATCTGATTCCGAATTTTAACTATTTACACCTTATATGGGATCTACTGTACATATGTAATGTATGTTTTAACTTTTGCCATTTTCTGGCCAGCCAAATCAATTATGATTAACAAATTACAAAAACAAATGTGGCCCTCCATTTCATTTCAAAATCCTGATGTGGCCCCCGAGCCAAAATATTTGCCCACCCCTGGGTTGATCCATTCTCTGCTTGTAAAATATTCCTCCATGGACCGGAGCAATACCACAAGTCCTTTTGAAGAGAATATGTGTGTGTGTTTAATTTCTGGATAAGAGATATGTAACCCCGTTATTGTTCGGAAATGTATCAAATAATTCAGACAGAACAAACTGTCACCAAGTTAAGAATTAGGGCAGAGTTCAAATACAGGACAAACCTGCCACAAAGAATCCATCACCTGACCCAGCATAAGGTGGTAGCTTTGCATTAATTTACATGGATTTTTGGATTACAAAGCACTTTGCATCAGGTCCTGTCTGTAGTTCATCATAGATACAGTAGCTGGTCTGTCACTGCCATATGGTTAATGCAATATTGCAAACATTTTCATTTTAAGATAACATCCCAGTAATGTTTCTCATATCCTATGAGGATATGCGTCAATTATTTCACACATAAACATTTCAATACTCAAAAACATGATTCCATTATCAAAAATGATCAACTAACTCAATACCCTTGAGTAACACAATAATGAGATCCCCTGTATGACTTTCTGCCCATGTCTAAGCAAAATATTAGTTAATGTCATAGAAGTACAAAGTGTGTAATGTCTCTTGAGGGTAACTGCAATTAGGATTTTATCCACAAGAGGGACTTCAAGGAGGCAGTTCGGTGTAAACGGCTGGTTTGAGACATCTACAGTGACTGCTTGAAGTTCTGATTATACCGGTGATGGAGCATGTCAGTTGCGCATTGAATGGAATACTTTACCGCTCTAGAAAAAATAAGAGACCACTGCACCTATTTCTTTCCTTTCCAAAAAAGTTGAAAAGGAAAGTTTTGAGTGAGGAACCGATGAGTTCAATTAGCAGTGGGCTCTTAAATTGAACCCTTCTCTTCCCCATTTAAAATGTAAATTTTCAACTTTTGGTGAAAGGAAAAAGGTTCATTGGTATCTTCATTTGTTCTAGGGCTGTACATTGAACAGAGAGCCTTTACCTACATAGAACCTCCATTGCTGTGTGGAAGCTAATGGCACATTTTTAGCGGAGGGCTGTTTTATCATGGCTGCCCTCTTATGCCAATGTGGACTTGTCACACAGAGAACTATAGAAATGCATTACTGGAGGGAATCAGCCAGTTATATATTTTGAAACATGCTCTGTCTTGACATCTGGGACTAGAAGTGTGGTATCTCTCGGGGCTAGACTCCTGTTTGCCATGAGGTCGAGGGATTGGGGCTCAACATCACATGTACAACAGCTCAGCACTGTCTGTGCTCAGTATTCAGAACTTTCTTCAAAACATTTTGTGTTATAGTTTTATTTAATACTTGATATATATATATATTATTTTTATTTGGGCCAAATGAAAAAAAAAAAAAAAAATATCTCACATACATAAGTTCCCAGGCCCTTTGCCATGACACTCCAAATTGATCTTGGACGCATCTTGTCTTGTGTCCTTTGATCATCATTGAGATCAAGTCTCTTCAACTTGGTTGGAGTCCACCAGTGAGAAATAAAATTGATTTGACAGGATTCATTAAGATAGTCAATATAAGGTGCCACACTTCGCAGGGCATTTTAGAGCATCTTGAGCCATTATGTTAAAGTATTTCTCTGTAGACCACAGAGGTAATGACAAGGCATAGGTCTGTGGAAAGTTCTAAACAATTGCTACGCTATTAAACATACACAGGAACCTACAACAGTGTGCTCCATCATTGTTAAATGGAAGTTTAGAAACAAGAACGTCTAGGTGATTCAATTGGGACCATAAAATGCTGGGGTGAAAGTTAGTACAATCACTTAATGTTAGCAGAATCCATATATAACTCAGTTATCTATGAAATTCCAACTTTTATAGCAAATTATATTTGATAATGGGTCACAAATTGACATATAACATGGTTAAACAGTTTTGGGGACTCTTTGGCTTGGCAAAACCACTTTTACAATAGTGGCCAAAAATTGTTGAGTGCATCTTTTAACTTTTTTAAGATTATAATATGTTTTTATGATTTGTATAGTTTTTTGTTATTATGTGCTAAGCAGCAATGCTGCGTAGCACCTATTGTGTTTGTTCCGTTTCCTCTTCTTCTGCCATAGGAGTCTATGGCAGCCCATAGACCCTTGTGGTAAAAAGTTTTTTTGGCACACTTGTTACGGACATTCCCCTCTATCTTTTCACCAAAATTCATATCTCTGCCTCACTCACTTTAGCGCCACCAATGGGTCAAATTTAGACATGTGTTTGTAACTTTTGAACTGTATGTCTGATTTCCGAAATGGAAGTAGGGTTGGATTCATTGGGTCAAGTTTAGTTCATCGCACCCCATGTTGTTCATTTCCGGTTATATAATTTTTCCACAATCTTGGATTTTGTGGACTTTTTTCGCTACTCCTAAAAATTTTGTCCAATCTTCCTCAGAATCGGCACAGATCATCTTCAGACCAAGCCACACAAAAGTTATCCAACAGATAAGTGAAGACGTATCTCAAGTGAGAGAACCGTTTTTCCAATATTCACCAAACGTTGGGTACATGGTTGCCAAAAGGACCAGAGGATGCCTGCAAAGTTTGGCATGATCAGCAATATGGTGGCGCTGTTCCAGAAAAACAGTATTAAAGCTCATACCTCCTGAACGCAAAAACCTTTTTTAACCAAAGTTGCTGTGTGCCATCAAGGCATCATCCAGTTGTACTACAACCAATCGGGAGTTAGTAGTGCTAACCATGTGACCGCCACAATCCAATTACATTAAAGTTATGATTCAAAGTATTTAGGAATATCAGATCCAGATCAAACTTGACAGGTGTATAGGCCTGTAACAACCTTTAAAACGTTCATCTTTCTGGGCCATTGGGGGGCGCTACAGTGCATTGTCAAACATTGGGATGTTCACACATAACCTATGCTGTGATTGTCCTCAAAACATCCAACTGGTGTCTTTTGATGTGTGGCCAGGTGATGAACAACTTTCCTTATTACTGTTTTCATTCGTGCAGTTTAGAAGTTCCGCCATCTTGGATTTTGTGGAATAGTTTTTTTGCTACTTCTCCTACAATGTTTGTCCAACCTTCCCCAGAATTGGTGCAGATCATCTTCAGACCAAGCCTCACAAAAGTTATCCAACGGGTCTTTGATTGTGTATTTCAGTTACAGCTAATCAAGCGAGACGGCAAGGGCGCCAAACTGGATGTGAGGGCGTATCTCAGCAATTGCTTATCTGATTTTCATCAAACTCAGTGTCCATGGTTGGTAAAAGGAACAGAAGATGCTTGCAGTGTTTGGGCATAATCGTCCAATTGGGGGAGCTGTTCCAGTAAAAGTGTATTAAAGCTCATAACTCCTAAATGGAAACACCCTTTTCCACCACAATTGCTGTGTGCCATTCGTATATCATGTAGTTGTGCTGCAGCAAATGGGGAGTCGGTAATCCAAACCATGTGACCTCCACAAGCCAATTACATTGATGCTATGATTCAACGTCTTTAGGAATGTCAGATCCCCATCAAACATGGTAGGTGTATTGTCGTATAGGCCTCTAACAACCAGTAAAACATTAAACCTACTGTCCATCGTGATGATTGCCCTCAGGTTAAATTGCCCCACTTGGTAAATCCCAAAATTGACACATGACACCCTGACACCCTGATAAATATAATCTGAACAAACCCAGCGCCAACCCAATTTTTCACGATCGTCTCTCACGCCAAATTTCCTCTGTACATTCTCCCCTCATACTCTTCACCAAGTTTGCCTATTCTCACACCAAAAAGTAGCACTTTGTT
This sequence comes from Novumbra hubbsi, assembly GCA_016801125.1. Taxonomy (NCBI): domain Eukaryota; kingdom Metazoa; phylum Chordata; class Actinopteri; order Esociformes; family Umbridae; genus Novumbra; species Novumbra hubbsi. Next base: position 11,371 of record JACXGK010000637.1, read on the forward strand.
CCCATCTTTGTAATGTATGAGTCAATGCACACAGCCTGTGCTGTATTACCTTGGCCGATATTAGGATTCCTCCCATTTTAATAACTCAATAAGAGTAGACCATATTTAGGATGCCTGGGGCCTTATACTCAGGCTGCTATTTCTCATGGTATGTGATAAGGCCTATACTATGTCACAGACAGTAGCAGACAGTAAATCCCCAAAAACATTGCTCCCTTTTTCCAAATTGCATGCTAATACATTTCTAGATGTAATCTGACAAGGGCTATGCATAGCTATTATTTACAGGTAAAGGGGCTATGAGAGTAGGACAAGAATAGTTCATGATTGAAAAGTGTTTAATGATCAAATTACACAAGATCAATGAACTCACTGAAGCACTGATTTAATCTGCAAATGCATGGTAAGAAGGCTATATCAATCAAATTTAGTTATAATAATAATTTCTTAATAATAAATAAGATTTAATATAATCTTGAAACAAACCCATTTAAACAGGCTACCAAAATTATTTTCATCTCAAATAACAGGTAAAAGAAATGTAGCGATTTCAGCGTGCTGGTTTTATGTAAATGTGGAACGGCTCAGAGTGGACAGGCAGAGTTTTCCAGTAGTTGAAAACACTGAGTGCGCTGGTGAACAAAGTTTTTTTAAACAATGCATACTGCAGAGATGGCTAAGGGCAATGAAATGGAGGGCCTATGTACAATGTACTTCATGTCACTTCATGTTATAGTAGCCTTATAGTAGTCTTATTGTAATATAGCTTAACATGTTGACAACATAACACAAAGCTTTATATCAAAGACAAGTTTTTGTGTATTAACAGAATACATTTTATGAATGCATACATTTCCAATATCATTAATGGTACAGTCATAGTTGTCTGTGTATTAGTTAAGGAGGCTTTACTACTCTGTATGGACTTAATAGACTGCACAATCTCTTCAAGGCTGAGAGAGGATTTAAGGTCAGCTGCAGTTTCGGAGTCAACAGAAGGAAGACCACCCAGTAACCAAGTCATATTGTCAGTTAATGATGGGAAGGTGTTGTTGATCCCCTTAGGGTCTGAAATGAAACCACAAAAAGGATTGTTAACTTGGGGATTTAGACGAGAAGCAGGCTTGTGTTTCAATTGGTGTGCCGGCAGAAGACCCACCATGCTCATAATATATATCACATGAGTGCAACAGTTGCCGTTCTGCATCTTCAGGGGACAAGAGGGTACATTCGAACGTTGCTTATATAGCTCTGGAAATGGCTTTGGGGCATATTAGTGCTCTAATTGAAAGATGGCTTCAGAAAGTTCCTCTTTCTTGGCCTTCTAAAGCTATGTTCACACGAGAGATGTAGGAAATACTTATGCCTCTATGGTCAGGAGATTCCTATAATATCAATACAATATAATGATCAAGTAGATTCAGTCTGATTTGAAAAAATAAAATGAGCAATGTAAGTGAAAATTAGGTCAGAAAAGGCCACGTCAGATAGAAGAAGAAAGGTAAATCTCCAACAGTGAGGAGAATGAGGTTGTTTCGACGGGACCATGGTCAGATATTACAATAGATAAATATTCAGAGGAGGTCACTTGGAGGTAATAACCTGTAAATGAAAAAATAGTCAATATGAGAGAAAGAGTGATGCACACGCAAGAAGGAGTATGCTCTCGTCCAGGGATTCCAGAAACTCTAGGCATCCACCCATTCTCAGCCATAACATCTGAAAAGGACTTTGACATTGCAGAGGTAGTCATAGTTCTGGGATAGGAGCCGTTCAGAGCCAGAGCAACAACACAACACATCATCAAGTGGGGAGCATACTGTATATAATGACTAAAGATGCTACTGCCCAATAAGATTACTTCCTAATACTGTCAGAGTTTACATTAGTAGCTGAGAAAAGAATTCTATTGCCAATCAAAATTGCAACTCATCTGGCCTTGGAGGTAAAATGTGAATGGAAGACCTGACCGTACGAGTTTGGCAGCCTTGAGGGATGCTTAATGCGTGAAAGAGTTTCTTGAAGAAACACCACATCTGCATTTAGCTTCTTCAAGTAAGAAAATACCCTAGACCTCTTGACAGGAGCATTCATTGATTTGTTATTCCAAGATAAAAACCTTATAGAAGATTGCCCCTCTAGATTAATGATACCAGTGCTAGTTAATCCTACCATAAAACATTATGAAACAATAAATTTGATGCAACAGGCCAAGATTTTGCAAAGAAAACAAAGAATGTGGTGAAAGTAAAAGAGCACAAGCAAAAACGCAACACAACATGAACAAATATGCCTCCCCTCAACAATCTCGCCCTCCCTCCCACCCAAACACATAGTCTCCTTCCCAAATGGAGACAGCAGGTCGGCATCGTATGCAGCCACAGTGCATGCCAGCAGAGTCTTCTCAACCCAACGTGGAGAGGTCCTATAGCATTGGCAACAGATCAAAACAGAGGGCATTCAAGAACAGCAGAGTAGAAAGCACAACAAACAGTGCTCATAAAGATAGGCCGATTAGGTGCGTTATAGCCCAAGGACTTGTCACAAAGGAATAACTGGGTGAAGGTCTCGATATACCTCATATAGAGAAGAACGGTTAAACAAGCAAAAAAAAACAAGCAGAAGCCCAGCACCACCCAGAATAAAAACAAGGTAGCTTTGTAACAATATAGTGACAATCACTGCAGCACATAGCTTCATCAGTCAATGTAACACAATGTTAGAACGCCACTGACAGAAGGCTGAAAAAGGTAGTCAAATTGCACCTGTGAATACGACAACGCAGTAGTTAATCCGACAGATTCGTGTGTCACATTGCTCCCCAAAGCAGCTAAAAAGTGGCTACCGAACATCAGCCTCACCCCTCTGTGTTTAATACATAGGCAGGCAGGAAAGCAGAGAGAGAATTTGACTTTGTTCTTGAATTGGGTGCATTTCACGTGAAGGAATGTGAGGTTAGGGAAAATAAACACCTTGCGACCACAGAAGTGTTGTAGGTCTTGCTTTTGCCTTCATAGAATCAGCTTTTTGTTCTTGAGATTATAGAACCTAACGATAAACACCCTGGGCCTAGTGCTATCGCCTCCACATGTTGGGGGAGTGCCAATGCGATGAGCCCTGTCCAGTTTGGACGAGCAGGAATGAGAGTGGAACCCAACACTTCAGCCAAAAAATCTGCCATGAATCCCACCGGGTCTCCGCCTTACAACTTCTGTGGAATTTCCGATTATTCAAAGATTGCAGCTGCGCTAGCGGGCCTTCAGGTCTTGCTCACCAGTTTTTGGTTCTCAGATGTCAGTCAAGCAAGCGATTGCTCAAGGGAAACTATGCGGTCGCTGTAGCCACAGAGGTCGTGTTTGCAGGACCTGGTCCTCGGCAGTAGCTCGGATACCTTCCAGAGCAGAAGAGATAGGGACCGAAGATTCTGGAATAGCAGGTGCCAAAGCTGTCTGGATAGCAGACCTCAGCTAAACAACTATGAGAGTCTGGTGGTCTCTCAGCAAACTACATTTTTGTATATTGTCTGAAAATCAGGTCTTCTAAATTGTACAAAGTCTGTGGCATTCATTTTTTACCTTTTATTTATACTGAGAAATCAAATGAGAACAAGGCTTAGCCCTGTATTACAAAATTAAAAACACTGATAATAAATAGAAATGAGAAATCAATCACAATAAGACTTTAAATGTCTTATATACATTACAATGTTTAAATTATGGTCACTCTGAAAGGCATTGCATGAGTCTAGGGAAATATTTAAAAAAAAGGTTTTACCCAGTTCTGAATTGGCCCAAGGTATTTCCAGCACCACACAGTCTTGAGAGCATGTTTGGTAACCTTTGTTTTTCTTGGTAATTTTCTCTGTTAGAGTCAGGAAGGTTTGCATTAATATCTAATAGAGTATGAAGCAGGGGTTCCTAAACTTCCCAATAAAATCTTACTTGACTGAATGATACACTGCTTCCTGAGATTTCAGTACAGATTTCATTGTTAAAGCATATATAGCACATCACCATAATTGCTTGCGGTACTATCTTTTCCATTCTGATGTGACATACATGATTAGTTCCTATAGAAAAAACACATTTTAATATTTCACCTTTTACCTACTCACTAAAGTGTTTTTTATTAGATATATTTTTCAAAGATATTTGTTAGAAGCAACATGTCCTAATGATCCGTTTAGAGTAGTCATTATAGGGCTCTCCAAAAATAGCTTCTAACCTTGAGAATAGCATATGCTTAGTTTTATTCGCATAATTGCTTATTACTAATTCTACAATCTATTAATGAGTTTTGTAACAGTGGATATCCGACTGCAGGTGTACAACAGCTTGTTCAAATGTCTTATTGGGTCGTGCTGTGTCACCTGCATAAAAACACTTTCCTACAAATTTCCAGATTTTACTATACAATGATATAGGACACAAAATTTGTGGACTGAAAGAAATGTAGAACTATGGGACTGCAGTTTGAGCTTTACTTGATGTTTGGCTAGGCACTTCCTTAACCCTGTTAATCTGTTACTAATTCTGCCTGCTGAAACATTCAATTCCATAACCCAGTGAAGGTACAGGATCAGAAATATCTTTTGTGGAAAACTAGGTTCCCTGTCATTTAAAAAAAATTGTTTTAGCCAGGTCTATATGAGCACAACGTAGCTAAGAGGGCTACCACAAAAGCCACAACAGCCCCCCCCTAAACTAATTTGAAAGAATCCTTGGTGTTAGCTGTTTAAAAGTATCATTTTGAATAATGAATTATCTGAAATCCTGCCTCTTTATTACCTGATATGTGTTTTAATATGCTCAGGGATTTTTGTTGGTGATGAATTTGGTGATGTTAAATTAACTGTCAGAAACTGTAAATCAGTTATTTGTTGCTTTTTCAAACGCTGACTTTAAAAAAGGTTGTGGGGGGGGGGCAACACATTTGCAACAATCTACAGTACCGCCTTTCAGAAAAGGAAGGTAAATATGACATTTCTTCAGAAGGCCTTTGATACAACACAATCAGCTGACCACAACACCATGTTTTCCTTGGAAAATGCTTCTTATTCTGCTACAGTATGTTGATGAAATGTGGGATGTTGGAACATGGGGTGAAGACATTCATGGATTGCTGATATGGGGTAAACCACACGTGGGTACAGCTAGTGTCCTTGAATATTTACCTATTTACACTTTTGAACTCCTTTTCCAGTTTAAACATGGCAATAAAATGCTACATACCAAACGTTACAGTTAAAGGTTACAGTTGAATGCTGTTAGAATTGGTACACAGAAATATGTCATTTTTAGCTGTAATACATTTGACGGGTGACAAAGATGTGGTAAACATATTGGGGTTGACATCCATATATGCATACTCATAACTTCAACTCAACATAGTGTAGACTTATTGTGCTGGAGGCATTGCCCCCCTTTTGTCTTCATATATAATATTATTATATTAAATATATCGCTTTAGTTGATTGATAGGTGTGAAAGAGAGAGAAGAGTTGTTAGCTGAAAAAGCACTGGGACAGATTCAAATTAATGCTGTCAGAGTAAATGTGCAATGGAGGCATCAGCTTAGCCCGCTGAACTACCCCTGGCCACCAACACATTTCCAGTTTCAGTGTTTTGGTTGACTTCAATTCTTACGGTTGCATCATGCTTTTTCTGTTACCATTTCCACGGTTTGACTAATGACCTATTCATACTAACAATTGATATCGGGATGACATTTCACTTGACATAACATTTACATAATATGTAAAAACACTTTTCTCTTTTACATTTGCAACTGGAAATGTTTCACACAGACAAAGCTCGGCAATAGGTGGAAAACATATGTCACATTGCCCTTTCAAAATATGATATATAGTAGGCCATCTTCCTTGTTTCATTTATGTTTGGGTTATTTTATTAAATGTGTTTATATAAACAATTTATTTGAATATAAAAAATATAAAAATAACAGCTTAATTGCTAAATCTGATTGATAAATCATTAGTAAGGATTTTGTAAATGACTGCTCTTCCAGGCTTTTGTTTTCAGGCTGATTACATAGCCTTACCAGCCGGGTAGCTTGCATTACAGATAATGCACACTATCCCAATATAAGGGCAATTCTATGATATATTTTTGTTATTTTAATTGTGAACTGACAACTTGTTTGATGTGGGAAATTGTCTTAATTTATCATTTTCACATGCAAGGAAACAAATATTCCGTTAACTACAGTGTTTTATAGCTATCTTGCTAGCTAATGATGTTACTGCATCTGCCAGGTTTAGGGGTTAAGGTTTCAGTATGCTATCTTATTTTGATTGCATGCTTCACAAGCTAAACTGTTTGTGTATGGATTATGACAGCAATTCTTTCTTTTACCTGCGAATCATCCTCTAATTTCCCACATTAATACACCTCTTGTTTTATTTAATCAAGCGAATGCTGTTTGAGAGCAAACATGCTTGTTTTTACATGTACTAAACCACATTATTAACCATAACAAAGAAGCATGCAGCTTGCTTTAGGGTCAAGTTGTGGAAATATAAACAAAATAACAAAGCAAGCTAGTACAATACCACCAATCAAAATGGGAGCTTTAAAACATTTTGTTTTAATTTCCCAGAATGCTTTATCAAATTCTGTTGTGCATTTAAGCTTGCATAGGAAACGGTAAAATCAAATCCTGCTCATATTTTACAGTATGGTAGCCATAGCTAGTGCTAATTATTTTCTTTGGCAAGCTATCCTTGTCATAGCAAACCGTTTTAACAATGTTTGAAGTCTCCTAAGATCTGTTGCTAGTTGGTGTTAAAAAGAAAACATTTGGTGCTCCAAAATGGCATGTTGAAAGTTTCACACCAGTTGCACTTCAGTGTGTATTTAGGCTATTCCAGACAATGCAGCTAATGGAAGATACAGGTGGAGGCAGGTGGAGGCATGTCTTTTGAAATAAAAAGAAAATCTGATGCTATTAATCATCTGATCTTGAGCACTGGAAAGGACCGATGTGGATATATTGCTCAGGGGCAGTTTCTCTTGCTGGGTACTAGAGTCTGATGTTAGTTACTGATGGTAAAATATAGTAAAACTCCCAAACAGGGCATTGTGTAGGATAATTTATAGAATAAAATGCTAGAAAATGCTTTAAAAATGTAAAACAACACTCAGCAACTATTGTGAATGCCAACAGAAAAATGTATAACTACCTTTTTAATCAGTAATCAGATGGAAAGCATTCTCTTTGTTGTAAGTTTTAACTGTATGGTTGTCTGGTCATTATAAGCTATACTTAAAACTTTCTTCAGTTTATGGCCAAATGTCATCCAGGAATTGGGGATTGTGGTATGAACGCTGTTAGTCGGGGCTAGTCACATTTTCTCTTCATATTATTTTTAAGTGAATGAAGAGAGTGGTTGCATTTAGAAACAAAAACTGATGGTAAAATGTAGGTTCAAACTGAAAGAATCTACATTGCATTTAAATAACACTGGAACTTGTTTAGTCATACATCCAACCTTGACAGAGCAACGCATTATACAGAAAGCTATGATATTCACTAACTAACAATTTTTTTAAAAAGTGTCTCTAAAGTGTGTTAGGTGTCAGATGTGTTTGTTGTGGTGTTTTTTGATGCTCCGTTCAAGCTCTTATTCGTGGCTCTGTTGTTCGAAGGCAGGGAGCTACCTCGTGTGCTGTTCCTCACAGTCTTTAAGAAACTCATGATGCCTGAACCACCAGTGCCCGTCTCCTCCAGTGCTGTGGGCGCCTTGCTGACAATTTCCTTCTGGGAACTGATGTCCTGCTTTCGGAGCTTGCGGGCACGGGCGGCAGGCACAGTGATGAAGCGGCTGACCATGTTAATGTGGTAGCTGCGGAAAGCCAGCAGATTAGTCACACAGAGCTGGAAGGCTGCGGTCAGTGGCTCACTGGCCTGCTGTTGGACAAAGCCTGGTAGGGAGGGCTGCAGAGAGATGTCTTGGATCAGACGCTTGTGGGCTGGAGGCATGTAGTTTCTCATACGGTTCAGAAAGGCACCTGTTCAAGTAGATAGCACATTTACCCTAACTGGAAATAACGTCTTTAGGACACCTAAGTATAAATATAAAATAAAATGTCAAAACATACTATAGATGTGCAGCCACATCTATATACTGTTTTCATTTTCCACATTCCTCAACACTTTGTGTTGATAAGTTAACTTTTCTATTGCCAATGAAAACCATGTTAGGGGATAACCCAATGCCAGACATTATTTTTTTTTATTTCGGTCTCTCTAGATACTTCTACAGTCAACTTAAGAAGTATTGCCACCCTTCACAAAATTTAAACACAAACCTGGAAGAAGTTGAGAGGATCTGCAAGAAGATATTTGAGTAACTGCTCACATCCAATTGTAAGAAGGTTGAGAACCAAGGAGCTGAAATCGCTGCCTAAAGCACTTCTACCAACTACTGAATAAAGAGTCTGAATACTTACGTAGGTTAGACTTGTATAAATGTATTTGCTATGTCCTTACGTGGTATTGTGTGTAGATTGATGTCATAAAAAGGAAACATAATTAGGTACTAATTCAGTCTCTAACGCAACACAGTGTTGAGAAAGTGATGTGGTCTGTAGGCACTGTGTATCTATCACAAACAAAGATTTGTCCAGTGTCAATAAATAATGTCTAATAATAATGGCCATATACTACGAGTCAATGAAATGTCCCTACAGCATGTTTAGAGTTTGGAACTTAGTCAGTCTTATAGCACCTGAACCTATCACAACCATAAGCGTTCTATTGATACATCAGATGAATACTCAGTTGCCAACTTCTCCCCGTATAGGTATGGCAGAAACTTGAATGAATAACATTTACATTTATGCTATGGATGCCATGTTTATGTACAGTCATGTAAAAAATATATACATTCTTTGAAGAAGTATGGACATTTCAAAATGTGATCTTTCAAACAATATCCATAGATGAATTGAATTGTAATTGAATCAAAAACAATGACATTTTAATAATGTTATAATTTATTTAACAAACAATTTCCTACTGAGGTGTGTGTCCCGCTTCTCCATGCAGATCTTTTTTAGCTGTGTAATGTTTGAGGGGTTTCTTGCATGCAAAATCCTAAAATGTCTTCTCTGGCATAAAGGTAGCTCTTGCCACAGTTGATGTCAAAGTAAATGCATCTACCATAAGAAAGAGACTGCACCTGTTTGATTTGCATGGGAGGTGTGCAAGTAGGATACCCTTGCTGTCACACAAAAACATCAAGGCAGGACTAAAGTTTGTCAGAGAACCCTTAGACACACATTAGGACTTCTGGATCAATGTGCTTTGGACAGATTCATCCAAAGTAGAATCTTTTGGGCACAGTAATAGAAGACGTGTGGCGCAAAACCAAGACAGCATTTGTGCACAAGAACATCATCCCAACTGTGTAGCATGGGGGTGGAAATGTCATGGTTTTGGGCTGGTTTGCTGCAGCAGGGCCTGGCCAGCTCACTATCATAGAATCCACAATAAATTCTTCATTGTATCAGAGGGTGCTTGTAAGACCTTCTGTCCAAAAATTAAAGCTGAAGCGGATGTGGACTATGCTACATGACAATGACCCAAAACATTCCACTAAATCCACAGAGGAATGGCTCAAAAGAAATAAATGACTAAGTTAAAGGCTAAGTAAAAGCCTTCTGTTGAGATGCTGTGGGGTGATTTAAAATGGGCTATGGATGCAAGAAACCCCCTCAAACATCAAACAGCTGAAAACATTCTGCTTGGAACTTTCTTCCAGTTGATGTAAACGGTTATAGAAAACATCTTATTGAGGTTATTTCAGCCAAATGGGGCAAAACCAGCTATTAGTGCATAGGGCGTCCTAACTTTTTCCTCAGTAGAAAATTGAATTTTTTTGTTAAACACATGTTATCATGGTTAAAATGTCATGGTTTGTGGTTCAATTACATCACCTTTTATCTATAAATATTGTTTGAAAGAAGCATATAAAAATATTTAATGGGTTGCCATTATGTTTTCACATGACATTAGATCTTTTAAAATAATTTAACATTCCACAGTATATTTTGTCACTTTTAGGGTTAAAATGTTAACGCATTCTTTCGTATCTGGGAACATCATTGATTAATTATTGTGTGGTGATATTTGTCATGCACAGACTGTTCTAGAGCTGTCGGTTAGCTTTTTTTTTACCACTCTTTGCTTCGTGTTTGATTCCAAGAAGCTCATCACAGCAGTGTAGCAGACTGCTCTGTGCAGCACTGCCACCAGAAAATTCCATAGGCTCCGCCTGGACACCTTCATACATCAATCCAGCTGGCATGCATGGGTTATCTTTCCACCTGACTCACACATACAGGTACAGAGAAGGTTCAATATAGTCATATGTATATTATACATCCTTAACTTTTGTCAGAATCGTTTTGTATAGGCCTAAGGAATCAGTACTTACCCAGACAGATAAATTCTCATTACACCATAGAAAACTTCTGGCTCGACATATGCTGGAACAACATAAGAGACATCTATATACTGAGAATACAGGTAAACTGGACTGAATTTCAATTCAGAAAACATCGGTGATTGTTTCAGCAGCAGTACCATGCATTAGTTTCAGTGCCTCTGTCATGCCCTGAATAGCCTGACTCAGTTCCTCTAGTGCTCTTGTCACGGTCTTAGCATCACCGCACTGAACCCCATTAATAACAACCGGAATACTCTGTAACACAACAAAGCATCATGAGCTAACGCAATATCATGTATATTATCTTGTTAGTTGGTGTGAGTACATTTTTGTCTCTATTTAGTTTTTATCAGTCAACTTAACCAAACAAAGATCCCCATGAGGTTTTGTCCTTTTCGCCTGTCCTTGTCAGAGCAATTTCAACATCTCATTTTAACGGTGTGTTTGTGTTTCAGTTGAGACCTTCACCTTAATGACTGGGACTGCAGCTAGCTCCACTAGCAGAGTGACAAGGAAAAATCCTCTCACGTTGTCCTCACCAGGAAGGGTAAAAATCAGTTCCAAGTTCCTGGGAAAGCAATGAAAAAACAACTATTAACACGGTTACATTGGCAGCTGTTAAGGTGTTGAAGTCTGACTTCATTAAATACTCAACTGTAACAAGGAAAGCTTGTTGGAATTAGTAACTCAAGGCAATACTTACTCCATGTCAAACGGCCTGGTATTACAGATGAGAAGGTGACATGCAAGAGAAACACATTTCCCTTAAACATCACTGGGAGACACATAAAAACAGGAGGCTCTTGAGGCTCTACGAGAAGGAATATTCCCCTCCTACCCTTGTGGATCCCTCTTCTTCCAGTTAGCCAGTACAGCATCTGCATGGGTGAGGATGGGTGGAAGGCCGAGGCGCTGAGACACCTCCCAGTACGGAATGGCCAGGTTATGGGGCAGCACCTTACGAGAGGTCAAAGTTCATTTAAATGACTCCCTATTGTGGATTGACACAGTGACTGTTGCTCGTTATATCTCAAACCTGAAGGTGTCAAAGTGTCCAGGTATTTTGACCTTTGATTTACAGTAGGAAAAGATTTATTCGAACATTTTAAAAAATGTTTTCACCTGCTATGGGTGTAAACCTTTTCCAAAACGATCTAAAGGTCATATCATTACTGTGCCTCTCTTCACGCTCTTGGTCCAGAACATTCATCATAAGAAGGGTTGGTGAATAACCTTGACGGTGTCATTCTCCCCCTCTTGCCACACGTAGCCCATGGTCATCACACTCAAGGCCAAGTGGGCCAAGCGCAGCTCTTTGTGAGTCCTCAGGAATTGGGTGTTTAGCAAAGGCATCTGGGAGAGTATGTGAAAGAATGGATCTTACACTATATGTTATGATATTGTACACTACCAATTTTGCAGTACTTGAATTGTTCAGGCTACGGAATAATGTAATAAACATATGACTATAATGATCAGGTCAAATGTATTTCTTGTTGTCATCTCCTCATAAGTGACGTCACACTGTTTTTCGCTGTAGGTCTTTTAGACCAAGTTGGTGTAATTCCACACCCCCCTTTTTGAGCTAATGTTACTGACCAGCGGTTTTACTGCATAGATAGAGCTTACCTTGAGAATGTGGGAGCGCAGCTGGTGAGAGTAGATGAGGTCTGTAATATGCTGGGCAATGTCCATCCATGGCTGATAGTATGGCGGCAACTCTGCCTTTAGGGTATTGAGTTATATTGTAAAGTGTCAATGAACCTCATTGACTTTTTTTGTATCTGTCTCGTGTCAAGTGCCGGTTAAGTTAGGATAAGCACAGTAAACCACAAGCACTGTGGAAGGTGCCAAACAAACATATTACAGTTATAAAGGATAAAGTTCACAAATAGGACAAACACAAAATATGTCAAATTAGCATGTATTTACCTTGTCTAGATGGAATGCTCTGCAATTTGCACTCCAAAGTAAAACATTGACAACAGTCTAGTCCAGAACATAAAACCCCAGCTTGATTTGTCAGCAATCAGCTTAGCACATGAAAATGTATCAAAACTACCCAAATTCACATACTTTTCAAACAACTAAGATCCATAAACAGGAGCCATACACCAAATGAGATTCCACAAATACAAACGAATGACTGACAGCTATAATAACTGTTGTCATTTGAGATAATAATAACCGTTTCTTATGAGATAACAGGCCTTTACCTACCAGGGGTGCAGGGAGGATGAAGCCTAACTCTTCAGAGACATGGTAGTGATCCAGAGAGAAAGGCATCTGGGAGTCTGTGTAAAGGGTGATTATGGCGAAAAGAAGGTTCCTAATATGTGGAGTGAGCATCAGACAGTTTGAATGATCAGGAAAGTACGCAAACTCAGACACCAGCTAAAATCCTCTGGACTCCAGCACTAGTAAACCCTGTCAACAAAAATCTGCTTACACAACGTTTTATCTTCAGCCACACTGTTGCACAATTGTTTCATCACATATGTTATTACTTATGGAACACATATACGCTCCACCCCCTTGGCGGTTCAAGGGAATTAAACAGTCAGTCATTCCTAGAGACATTTTGACATTGTTTCTGTTTATTGTGCTTGATTGATTCTTTTTTTTTTTTTTACCTCAATGTTTGGAAGCACTATAATCAGCAATGTTTTGAAAATGTCTGTGCAATAACTGTAACCTAGTTTGATTTCTCAATGAAATAATTAGAAGATCATGTTGATTTTTAAACTGTTTTCTCAAGAAACAGTCTAGTTGCCCTGAATTTATGAAAAATAAGTCATACTATAAAAATGGCAAAGACAATGGAATATGGCAATGCAATGAAGGTTGGGAACCACTGGTCTAAAGAGACAGGCCAGCAAACAAAATGTTGCTAGTTCTAATCTCAAGGGTATGTCTCTACGCAAGAGCGTTAATCCTGAATGTTCCCAGGTCGTTGCAGCTCAGGTCGTCTAAGGACTTTTTTGTCCTTTATTGGGATATTGTAACCACCGATATTTTGAGTAAAAAACAAACAGATTTTTTATTTTGTTTAAATATTATGGTGGAATGTGAAAATATAAAAAGCATATTATTAAATAATAGCTTTACACATTTTTTAAGATGACATTACACTTTGGCACAGTACTGTAACTTTTGAATCAATAAAACAATAATACATGTTCTCATGGTTTTGGGCCATAAAATGTTTATAAAATTGATGAGGGTTTTTATTGTGAGAAATGTATTCTGTCTTGCCATTCTACTCCACAGCGCAGATGTGTAGTATTGCAGTATAGTGATTTCCCAGTTTGTGACAGAAATGTAAAGTATAGTGAGTTACCAGTTTGTGACCGAAATGTAAAGTATAGTGAGTTACCAGTTTGTGACAGAAATGTAAAGAATAGTGAGTTACCAGTTTGTGACAGAAATGTAAAGTATAGTGAGTTACCAGTTTGTGACAGAAATGTAAAGTATAGTGAGTTACCAGTTTTTGACAGAAATGTAAAGTATAGTGAGTTACCAGTTTGTGACAGACATGTAAAGTATAATGAGTTACCAGTTTTTGACAGAAATGTAAAGTATAGTGAGCTCCCATTTTTTGACAGAAATGTAAAGTATAGTGAGTTACTAGTTTGTGACAGAAATGTGTGCAGCTTTTTTAATGTTTCTGTTGGCCTCTTGGTAGCCTTTCTGAGGTTATTCTGTCAGTTATAGTCCCCAGTGATGAAAAAGGTGGACAGTGCAATGGGTTATGTCTGTAAATTCATGCATTCGTTTGTTCGCGTGTTTCAGGCAATTCCCTAGCACTGCCATGCATTTTTGGACAAAACTTTGGGGAAAGATGACTTACTGATGACTTACTGTTTACTTCTAAACAAATGTGTATAATTGAAGAACTACATGCACATCCCCAATAATCTGATTAAGATTAAATGGTTGCTAGGCTGCAATGGAGATTTATCATTATGACTGAATGCGGTGATGTTTTTTGTGGTGGTGATATTTTTTGTTATACAATGCTATTAATCCATTTAATTTGGTTCTTACAAAAATACATTAATTGAAACTAACATAGACATTAATAATCATTGATTTGTTTTCTTGCATTTTTGTATATGGAACATTTAATTTAATCTTGAAACCAAAACAATTTTTAATGTGGGTTTATAAACTATTTTATATCCACTGTAATTGAAGTGAAGAACAAAGTAATGTAACAGCATCATCTACTGGAATATATAACACATTACAATGTTACATTAAATGACTGCCCACATTTTTCCTAGTAATCAGATAAGCTCTGATAAGATAAGCTATCTGATTAGTCAAAAACCAATAAGTGGGGTGGGGGGGGGGAACAGCCGTAGTGACCAAATATTTACACATTTATATAATGTCAATGTCCTTACACTGAGGGTTACAGAACCCACTCCCCCAGAAGAACATGTGTTCATGAAGTCAGTGACACATGTTGTGCATCTTAATAGGGGTGTACTCAATATGGTTGAGATGCAGCCTCTGGCACTATTACTGTTTTCTAAAATCATTGTATGATTTTTTTGTTGTGTAAGTATGTACAAATGTGTGCATCAATGCGAGTAAGTGAGAGAAAGAGGGAAATAAATAGAGAAAATAGTTCCCATTCTTTTCTAAACAAACTATGATTAGGTGCAGTACAGTAGCGGATGTGGCCAACCCAGTATCTGCACAGTTACTGTTTACTCCTCATTTAAAAGGCTTTTTTTTACGGGGATTTCAGGTGGGAGGGGGCTTTTTTGCACACAGGATATGTGTTAAGGGACCTGAAGGGCATTTTTTAAGTACCCGCAGACACCTAAATGGTCTATGTTCCTAAACCTTTGTGACATTGTATTGGATTGTCTGTCAACGTGTGCACCTCTCCTCAACTTATTACCGGAATACATCAAATTGTTTCGTCACAGTGAGCAATAAAAATTCAGGAAGCAGAAATAATACTGTAATAGGTCAAATATCTTAGGTCCCTCCTAACTTACATTATAAAGGGTTTATAAAACCTTTATTAGGCCTTTGTGAGAATTATATTACGACACATAACAATGCAATGCTTTATAAAGGTGTCATAAATCTGGCATACTACTGTCAATTAACCCATAAACCTGTGCTTTAAGAAGTGTGATTTGTTCTGAAGGATGGCATGTGGTCTCAAGTGAAGTCTTGTTAGAACATAACTCAGAACAAATTTGTCAAAGAGGCCAAATATACTTTCCGAACCCTGACCGATTTATGAACCTATTCACATTTTCACACTGCCCATTATTCCCCTTTAACTGCATGGCTATCCCTTTAAGTCCTCAGACCACCTTTCTGGGTGGAAGTATATTTTGTTGAATGCGTCTTGTAGGGTGGGGGGTCAATGCAGCTACAGTAAACGTAGCTAAGGTTTCCTTTATTTTCCATTTCTAGTGGCCACGGGGCTGCTGTTGACGGTTCAGACCGACTTAGCCAACACGGCTAAGAAAGCTCACCATTCACCTCCTACGCGGTTATGATATTTTGGCAGTGTAGACGTCCTTGGTGACATTTGCTTTTCACTACCTGTATTTAATAACCTACAATTAACCTTGAGCAAGGATGAAGTTCAACCTAGGCTGCGGTAAGATGCAAGCCGCATCCGATGGAACCCTCTTCTTCTCAAACATCGGGCAATCCGATGCATCATTTCATTATGCTGCGGTAAGGACAAACGACATTTTGGTCAAATGCGCAACGTGATAGCTTATGGGTTAATACCCTATAATAGGCTGTTCCCTAACAACCTAACATTGCAAGCAACTCAATAACATAACATAGCACAGGGAACCACAGTGTATTACATAACTGGTAAAGCAGTGTCGCGAAACGTTCTGTGACTCGGATTGGTGGAAAACGCTTTTGTAAGCAAGCTGTCTGAACGTTATTAGGTAAGGCCCTGTTACCTTTGCAAGATTGAAGTTCTACTTGAATAACATTTAAGTATACGATCCAATTCACACCTTTTCAATACATTAATTCCTTGCAGTTGTGGGTGTCAACTAAACGTATTTGCCTCCGAAGCTCAAATTGGCCGAAAAATCACAGTAGCCATTAACGCAGTCATTAAGCATAAACTCAAAGCATGTAAGTAAGCAATGTATTCTCAGACATATTTTAAAATGTTATAAAATATTAGGCCTCATTTGAATTAATATCATGCAGATTTCACAAGTGGTAAAAGCAAATTGCAATGAACGTGACTTCACTGCGACAAGCTGTAATATGAGATCACCGCCCTAAACATACATTTACAATGCCTCATCATTTGTAAACTTCTGCATAATAATCTGTGCTCCAGTCTGATCACTGTATCTGATCGTTTTATCCGTGTTCTGGGACTACACCTTCTCAAGAACTGAAGTATATTATATTAAATCGTTACTGGTATTGTTTTGCTGTGGATTTGGTTTAGTTTCATCCCGCTTTGCAGTATTGTTCCTCTTGTATCCAGGTATCACTAGAGGCGTGGCATTACCTGCCTCCCTGGCTACGTAAGATAACTTAAAGCATTAACACTTGAAACAACATTGGTTTATCTTTGTTCTGGGAGTACAGTTTCTCAAGAATTTAAGTACATTTTGCTTTATGCTGCAGTACGTTTTTAATAGCATTGTTTTGTTTGACCTATAGACATTTAGTGCAGTCTTTTTCACATAGCCCATTTAATCATTGTTGTTGTACTAGCTGATTGCTCAGTACTTGTGACTGTGGACTTGGTTTAGTTTCAGTCCAATTTGCAGTATTGTTCTTAATTGATCCAGGTATTACTAAGGGCGTGGTCTTAATTGCCTCCTCAGATATACCTTGCAAACCTGTAGGCGTGTTCTCTTCACCTGTGGCTGGCAATTAGCAATCGTCTTAGTATGTGTTTTGCAGATATCAGCGGCTATCTTGTAAGCAGCTGTGTTGTTGCAATTTTGGGTCCCTGTAAGCGTGTGATGGAACACTTTATACAAAATTCAAGATTAGTTTTTTGATGAAATCTTGAAATACAGTGTTTTTGTGGTTGATATTTGGAAGGCTTCTACTTTACAAAAATACACAAACAACATGTTGTTCTTTGCAGCAGACTGTTCCCTACAATGTGGGAAAAAAACGTAGGCTTCTATATTTAACCATTCCGGAGATATGAATAGAAATGTAACAGGTGCCAATAATCTAATGTGCAATTAATCAGTTCCTGCACTTATTAAGTCAAGCGTTGCATTATACCATATACCCCTTTTGCAAATGAATTTGTGGTTTATTTTTCCTAAACCCTTCCTAAAAACTAAAAGCTGCCATTTCTGCCATGGGTTTCTATTGCAGCTGATAATCCCAGGTAAGATGGAAGCTTAGATGGAAGTGTTCTGTTTATGGTTAAAAGCTTAACGTTCCAGCTGCTGCAACCACTGTGCTGTAAAGTTTTGTATCCCATGATATGAATGGCTGTTCCAACAATATATAATAATGTGTGGTTACAGTGGATAAACAAAGTCTCAACTCACCTTGAAAATGTTCACCCTTTGTTGCCTTACAGCCTGAAATGAAAACACATCAAATCAATTGAAAATTATTTGAATGACTACTCTATATGTATGTATTATTATTGTTACAAATGTACATTTGCATTATCTTCAAATCAAATGTTATAATATGAGTTGGTCAAATTTTGACATACAGAAATTTTCCCTGCTAAGAAACGCTGCATGCATCTTAAAGGATGAACTGTAAAAACAATACATTAGTCCATTACATAATTAGTCTCACAATTTCATTCACATATTTAAGATAATATATTTTCTGCATTAACTAGGCTTCCTTTGGCAAGTAGTTCCTTTATACCACTTGGCACTGTGTACCCATATACGTAATGTGAACGTTTTTGAAATATGTAGTAATTTTTTAAGAAATATGAACATATAATATTTGAACAATATTTATAGATAAAGGTGATGTAATTCAACCAAAAACAATGACATTTTAACCATGGTATCATTTATCATAACATTACCTGTAACTGTTGACTACCAGTCATCAACTGGGAGAATGTTTTCCCACTCCTCCATGCAAAAGAAAGAAATGCAAAAAGAAAGTTCTGGAATGGCCGAGTCAAAGCCCGGGTCCTAATCCTTTTGAGATGCTGTGGGGGTGAATGGAAAGGAGTGGAAAAAACTTATTCAGAGGTTATTTCAACCAAAGGGGGCAATACCAACTATTAAAGCATAGGGTGTCCTAACTTTTTCCTCAGTATAAAATGGCATCTTTGTATCTTCTGTTAAATAAATTATATCATGGTTAAAATTTAATTGTTTTTGGTTCAAATACATCACCTTTTTCTATAGATAATGTCCATATAATTTAGTTTTTCACATGATTGTACATCATGGCTGTAGATACATTTGCAGCTGGTTTGTAACAGGTCCCAGGTAAAAGGGAAGCTTACCTAAGTGTTCTGTTATTTAAGGTTAAAAGCTGAAGGGCATGTTTTATAGATCATAAATATCAAACCTTTTGGGTAAATGGTTTATGCACAGACTGATGCGTACGCATAATTGACGCACGAGCCTCCAAGCGATTTCTGAATTGTCAAAGGCTCTCAGCCAGGGAGAAAGTGTAAGTGATGCAAATGAAGCAGTCATATGGCTAGTATCAATATTGGTTCCTCATGTCATAGTAATCAGGTGAAAAAGTCACAAATTATGTTTTTATGTTATAAAAATGTTTTATATAACATGCAAACATTTCATATCTATGAAATTTGCTCTTTTGTTGATCAGTCCTTTATGAGTCCTTTATACATCTCTACTTTTCTTCTCCTGACAGGCCCCAGTTGATGGATTCTGACATGGACTATGAGAGGCCAAACGTTGAGACTATCAAGTGTGTGGTGGTGGGGGACAATGCTGTTGGAAAGACCCGTCTTATCTGTGCCCGGGCCTGTAATGCTACACTCACTCAGTACCAATTGCTTGCAACACATGTCCCTACAGTCTGGGCCATAGATCAGTACCGAGTTTGCCAGGAGGTGAGTGGTGGAGCTGTCTACAAGTTGTGGTTTTCTGTGTACAAAAAAAGTATATCTAGAGGGGCTCTCTTATAGTAATAACTGCGGCGCAGAAAAACAGACATTGTTTATGAAATACAATTTGTTTTGTTCAAAGATTAGTGCAGTTTACTTTTGTACAAGTATCAATGCAGAGCAGACTACAATACGTAAGGTAAAGCATGTAATAGGGGGGAGCACACTGAGAAATGGTTAGAGCTTGAGTAAGATAATGTAGATAATTAGATAACATATCTAATATAAATATTATTATATCATTATTTGAATGTTGTTGTTCATTTGCTTGTGGTCCTGTTGTGTTCAACCCCCCCACACTTAAATGTACTAGCAATACTTTTTGCCGCAGTGAATGTACTCTACGAAATATTCAGGAGCATTTGCAAAGTTACGAACCTATGCAATAGGGCACTGTGTGCTACATCCAGCAAACTATGTTTTTGACATCCTCTTTATCCCGCAATGCAACACAATATTATATACTGTACTTGGGCATTCCATATTGCCTCGTTACTTTGTAGCCAGTGGCGTTCATGATAAGTCTGGGAGGCAATTCATGAACAGTTTTAGAGAATTTTTATTCAGGGGGAGTACTTAGGTTATTATTAGGGAATTACATTTTAGAACTTCACGCATTAAGCTTTTTTTGTCGATGATGCCGGCATGCCAGCACACACCCCCATGTTGGGATAAAAAAACGAGTGTAAACGCTGGCTTTATCTCTTTTTTCTGTATTGTTTCGATGTTTTACATAATGTACTTGTTGACAAATGGGTATGAAAATATCAGTTTTGGTCCACGTTTTAATTTGACACCTTTCAATTTGACAGCAAAATATATTGAAACCTACAACACACTTTTGTGGATGGTGGACCAGTGTTGATTTCACACCTTGCAGTTGTTAAATGTGTAGCAAAGGGACATGTGTGAACCTGACTTTTCAGATTTAAGTTCCTACATTTTGGGATACTTTTTATGAATATATCACCATTCCTAATTTATTCATGATTTTATTTGTCTTGTATATCTATTTGTTCACATCCGTCCGGCATATACCCATGCCAACAAATGCAAACATTAACACACACACATTTATTTTGATAAGCGAAATAATGATCTTTCTCTATTTACCTTGCAAAGACTCTATCAAGTATTTACCTCCCTTGGCCTTTTACTGTATAGCACTTACTTGCACTGTCAATTGGGACAATGTGTTGTGCTGGTAATTAACGTTAATCCTCCCATCTTGTGTCTTTCAATATTAGGAAGGCAGATGCCTAAAGCTATTTCATCAGATCCGGGCTTTCGAGTCTTCAGCCATGTGCAATATGTGCTCCATCCAAGGTCTTTTACACAGCCAGAATGGAGTTACTTCAGCATGCGCTGCCAAAAACAACAGGTGTTTCATTTCAGTTGCGCTCGTTGGCTTAAAGTTAATAGAGCAGCAAATCCGACAGACATCTTGAGTATGAATGCCGGAGAGCCGTAGATACATGCGACGCAGCGAGTCGTGGCTTAACTTAACTACACTTCCGAGCAGGGTATAGGCCGTGGGGTATTCCTGCAAGACTTTTGTTGGTTGATTTTGATTGTTTGCTTCAGATAGATGTGTCGAACAGTGTGATAGATGTGTCTCTTAATATTTGGAACTTGTCATTGTCTTCTCCATCCTGACCAGAGCCTCTGACCCCACACCATACATATTTTAGAACTAAGACATTCTACTTGGTTCTCATCAAACCAAAACACATTTCTGACATGGTTTCGGGAAATTCAACGTCTCTTCTTGCAACATGCGTGGGTGTACTTTTTTGGTTTACATCTTGCCACGCTACCTCGAAACTCAGCCATGTGAAGAATACACACAGTGCTTCTTAAATGCAGGAAGAGTCCTGCAGCACCTTTTTAGGTTTTGGTTGATTGATTGAGTTTTTCCTTTTCCTGTCATCAATTTGTGAGGGACGTTCCTGCCCTTTGCATGTCCTGGTGGTGCCAACCAGCTTCCATGTGTTAAGGATGGTCTTCACACTGTTGTGTTTGTAATGCCATTCATACTGCTTTATCTCTTTCCTAATCTGTCCCTTTTACCAATACAATCACATAAATGTTTTGTTTGGTTCTTGCGGACCATGGGTGTTTCTGCAGTATGCAACTATGAAAGCTTTTAGGAAATTCGACAGGAACATCTGTAATAAGAAGCACTCAAATTGATTTTGAAATATGTTGAATCTGAACGCAGTTGAAAATACCTTTATATAAAGTGTACTCTTTATATAAAGGCATTTCAGTATTATATTTGTGCTTTTTTTACTTTTATTAATAATATCTTCATTTCAGACTTTGAATTTTGGGCTTTTATTGTCTGAGTTGGGGATTGCTTTCTTCATCTTCAGAAATGAATTCAAGACCAATTTGAACTATCGTTTTGGCTACATTTAATGCATCCATCAAATTTAGAAATGCTTCATCTAGTGTGAGAGCAGTGCTATTAATAATTGTGTGGACTGTGTATTGATGCTGAACGTCTACAGTTGTTTTAACATAATAATGAACAATAACAGCCTGCGGCCTGTGGCACTACTGTGGAAATATTGTAATCTAACATCATCATTATTAGAGTCATCGTTATTAATCCAGCCAATTGCTTTACTTAAAAGCCTATGTTTGCAAAACACAATATGTGTAGAATCCGGTGGTACTGGTCCTGATAAGTGTCTGCCCTGTCAGGTTTTGGAGCGATCTAGGGATGTGGTGGATGACGTCAGTGTGTCCTTGCGCCTCTGGGATACATTCGGCGACCATCACAAGGACCGGCGCTTTGCATATGGAAGGTGAGATCAGCTCACCTCCTTGTTTACCAATTGGAGCCTTAGAACTGGTGCGATGTAAACAACAATTCTCTGGACATTTTCTTCCTTTCTGTCTCGTAACTCCAATCCTCACTGAAGGTCGGATGTGGTGGTGCTGTGTTTCTCCATCGCCAACCCCAATTCCTTGTACCATGTGAAGACTATGTGGTACCCTGAGATCAAGCACTTCTGTCCACGGGCTCCTGTCATCCTAGTAGGCTGCCAGCTTGACTTACGCTACGCTGACCTGGAAGCAGTCAATAGAGCACGGCGCCCACTAGCAAGGTACACTACAACTATTAGGTCCAGTGATTTCTATCCAACAGTGTCTTAAGCATCAATCATCATTTCAATCATCATCTAGGGCCATATCTTTTCCGAAATGCAGAGATCTGGTTGTCACTCCCTCCAACGTTGTGAAAAATACCCTTTCATTGAATCTACGTTAACGGATTCATGTAGTTGTAGGTTAATGAATTAGTTGCGCACTGCAGGCACAGGAGCATGCTTCCAGGAGCAGAGTGTTTGCTCCAACAGGCCTATCTGCCTCGTAGTGATGCGCAAGTGGATGGCCTTTACATAGTTCCATGACAATGTCTGTGCCCAGCATGAGCGGACCTCGTCTGCAGACATTCACGTACACGCTTGCACGTTGCATCAAAGTAAGCACAAGATTGCATTGTCTTATTTATTAATTAACAATCTACATATAACAAAGAGGAAATGGAAACAAAGAAACAGCAACCCATTTTTAGCAAATAGGCCTTATCAGTCACAGAATAATAGAAGACGAATTTGGATGTGTGCTCGAAAGCCCCTCTGCAAGCTTTTGCGTTACACTGAAGACTCTTCTCTGTGGTGCTTTGTGGATTTGCTGATATTTATCTTCAATTTAGCTTTCCTCACATCATTACCCAGAGTTCCCACTGTTATATCCACGGTGCAGGCAAGTTTATGGTCACAAAATATTGTTTGGAACATGGACGGGTGGGTTGCAGGCGGGTTGAAAGATGAATGACATTGCAATGGCTAACAAATCAAAACAATGAAACTAGCCTTATTATGGCTCTCAAAGTAAGCAAAATTTCTTCACATAGGCAAACAGCGCGAAGCACTTGATCTAATCAACACCAAGCGAACAGCACCATTTCTACATTTGCTGCAGATTTATGGGTTGGTTGGGGAATTCTGAATTTAAACAGATTTGATAGCACCCTAATATCCTGTGGTTGACATTCACTTTCCCAATTAGAGGCTTTTAACACAAATGCACACTCAGAAACAGTAATGTTTCTACTCTTGTGTTAGCCTGAATGGAGTCAATTTAGTCTGGAGATAAATGTACTCTGTTCATGTCTTTCAGACCCATTAAATCGAATGAGATTCTGCCTCCGGAACGCGGCCGTGAAGTGGCCAAAGAGCTGGGAGTCCCATACTACGAAACAAGCGTTGTGGCTCAGTTCGGAGTAAAGGATGTGTTTGATAATGCCATCCGGGCCGCCCTGATATCACGGCGCCACCTGCAGTTCTGGAAGTCTCACTTGCGCAACGTGCAGCGTCCCCTCCTCCAGGCCCCCTTCTTGCCTCCCAAACCCCCACCACCAATCATCACTGTGCCGCCTCCTCCCACCACGACCGAGGAGCATCCCGGACGTCTTCTGGAGGACCCGCTGTGTTCCGACGTCATCCTGATCCTGCGGGAGAACCAGAGGATATTCGCCCACAAGATATACTTGGCCACATCCTCATCCAAGTTCTATGACCTTTTCATCCTGAACGGCCGGCCTCAGGAGGCTGAGAGGCCGGCCCGAGCCACCGCTCTCACTGGCCGCGATCATCTGATGCGTGCCGCCAGCTTTGACGTGTGCGAAAGCCCAGATGAGGGCGACGTGGCCAACCTGCGAGCCTGCACCAGTGACGATACCCTGAGGGACTCTGACGGGGGCCGGAGGGAGAGGCTGCTGTCTACCTGGAGCAGGGCTTTTCTCAGCATCCAGGAGGAACTGGTGGACGACCCAGTGACCTACAGCCCCAGGCCGATGACCGTGGTGCACATGGACCCGTCTATGCAGCTGGGACCCTTCCGCGCTGTGCTGCGCTACCTGTACACGGGCCAGCTGGACGAGCGCGAGAAGGAGCTAATGCACATTGCGCACATTGCCGAACTGCTGGAAGTATTTGATCTCCGCATGATGGTGGCCAACATCCTCAACAACGAGGCCTTTATGAACCAGGAGATTACCAAAGCCTTTCACGTACGCCGTACCAACAGAGTCAAAGAGTGCCTGGCCAAAGGCACCTTCTCCGGTGAGAACAATTTATAATCCTGAGGACCTTTGCTCTGTTATAAAGGTTTCCCCTTAGGGAGATGGAGGTATGGGGGAAAAGAAACTGGACAATTTTTACAGGGCTGTTAGTAGGTAGTAGCAGTATGGTTTCTTTTTGTGTTCCAGATGTAGTGTTTAAGCTTGATGATGAAACCATCATGGCCCATAAGCCCCTGCTCATCTCCAGCTGTGACTGGATGGCAGCTATGTTTGGGGGACCCTTCGTTGAAAGCTGCACCAAAGAGGTTAGTCAATCCTTTTCACCCTCTTCCTCTAGCAGTCATAATACATTTTTCTAAAGCCTTGGCCTGGGTCTTGTTTACCGTAGAAGGAATGAATAAACAAGGGAACACACAATGTAACTGAAGATCTTGAGTATAGGGAAGGAAACATGTTGGACCTCGTGTTACCTCAGGTGCTGTTTCCTAACACAACGCGGAGCTGTATGAGGGCCGTGCTGGAGTATCTGTACACTGGTCGCTTCTGTTCCTGCACTGACCTGGATGCTATGGAGCTCATTGTTCTTGCCAACCGTCTTTGCCTCCCACACCTGGTTGCACTTACGGGTCGGTACTTGTTTTGAGCGCACCATCATACATTACACCATTCTGTAGGCACACTGAAATTGCGTTACAGCGCCACGCAAAAGTATTTATTGGGTGTGACATTTATGAACATTATTACCTTTGTTACTTCCTAAGATCCAAGACTTTAAGTATGCTGTTCCTTAACTGCCGTCCAAACAAATGTCTTCCTGTGGAACCACAGAGCGGCGACAGAAGAGTTGTAGGAACTATTTTTTTGGGTGCAACACAGGAAACGCGAGATTAATGGCTACATTTGTCAGGAAAGCAATTCCTGGGATTTCCATTCGTTTTCTGGAAGGCCCAGTTTGCTGTTCTTTACTACATTAACTTACACAGCAGAAACACTGTACAGTGGGCATATGTGTGCTCTTGCAGGTCAATGTTTTGAAGCCTTCAACGAGACATAAAAGAGAACCATAGCATTGATCCTTAGTAAAAAAAAAATACTTACTAGGATTGCATCCCACAGCTACATTTTGCAATTCGGCAAAATTAGGATTTGAGCACTTTTTTAAGACAATGAATGCTTATGCCTCATGTTTCAGAGCTATACACAGTTACAGTACTGATGGAGGCAGCTGTGATGGGAGCTGATATTGATGGAGATGTGCTGGTGTACCTGGATATGGCTCAGGTATGACCAGAACTTTGTTGTTATTACAGTTTCCTGGATATTCCTACTTTATATTGTTACTTCAATCACAGTTGTTTCTAGTGTAATGCTTTCGGCTACAATTGTCGTTCACTACATTAACAATGTCTGCACTGTATTTCTGATCAATTTGATGTTTTTAATAGACAAATAAAAGTTTTTTCGAAAACTGCCTTTTTTAAGTGACCCCACTATTTTGCCCTGGTAGTGAATTGGTTCATGTCTTCTGAAATGTCTCATGTCTTTGGCAGTTCCATTGTGCCCAACAATTAACTGGCTGGTGTCTTCACCACATTTGCACCAACTATAATAGTGTCTGCCGGAAGTTCCCTCGTGATATGAAGGCCAAGTCCACAGGTAATACAGGTGAAACATAAGCTGAATATATCTGCATGAAGAGGCAACTGAATGGCACAGGAGTCTAATACAGCGTCCTTGCAAAATTCAGCTGCTGTTATTCTAACGGTACTCAGTTGTCTTGCAAAGGGGTGGTGCAAATCTTAGCACCATTTAAGGGGAAAGGGAAGAATATTGGACTGGTTTGCCTTTTCTTGTAGTGTAATAGTCGTTTTTTGTGGCTGGTCTTGTGCTTGTATTGCAGTTCTTGTTAGCTGGCAGGTTTGCCGAGAAATGGATTCATATTCCATATTACAAGTGGATAAAAAAAAACTGCAATCCTTTACTTTACCAGCAAAACGTTGGTTATCAGATTACTTTTCAAAAACAATAGATTACTTTAGTCAGCGGCACGCAAGGTCGGTTGCTATCTCCCCTCCTTGCATGCCTTAGGAAAGCACAGAACATAAAAGACTACAGCCACCCAAGCTATGGTCTGTTCACACTTCTGCCGTCTGGTAGATGTTACCAGAGCGTCAGTCCAACCACTTCCAGACTCACAAACAGTTTTTTCTTCCCGGCCCTAAGACTTCTCAACCAGCGACATTGATTGTAAATGCCTTGTGCCATGTCATACGTATTTCACTGCTCCGAACGACACTGCTCCGAACTACACTTATTTTTTGCATTTGATAACGTTCTTTGGCTTTGATAAAGGACTAAAACATTTTATGTTATACATGAATTCCCCTTAATTGGCTTGAGCAGTGCATATACAGTGCATCCACAAAGTATTCAAAACGCTTCACTTTTTCCACATTTTGTTATGTTACAGCCGTATTCCAAAATGGATTACATACATTTTTTTCTCAAAATTCAACACAAAATACCCCATAATGATAACGAGATTTATTTATTTTGCAAATCTATAAAAAAAAATTAAAACTCAGGTGCATCCTGTTTCCACTGATGATCTTTGAGATGTTTCTACAACTTGAGTGGAGTCCATCTGTGGTCAATTCAGTTGATTAGACATGATTTGGAAAGGCACACACCTGTCTAGGTCCCACAGTTGACCGTGCATGTCAGAGCACAAACCAGGCCACTAAGTCCAAGGAATTGTTTAGAGCTTTCCGAGACAGGATGGTATCGAGGCACAGAAGGTTACAGAAAAATGTTTGCAGCATTGAAGGTTCCAATGAGCACAGTGGCCTCCATCATCCATAAATAGAATTTGGAACCACAAGGACCAAACTTCAGGGGAGAAGGGCCTTAGTTAGGGAGGTGACCAAGAACCCGATGGTCACTCTGACAGAGCTCCAACGTTGCTCTGTGAAGAGAGGAGAACCTTTCGGAAGGACAACCATCTGCAGCACTCCACCAATCAGGTCTGTATGATCAGATGGCAGCCACTCCTCAATAAAATGCACATGACAGCCCACTTGAAGTTTGCCAAAAAGCATCTGAGGGACTCTCAGACAATGAGAAACAAAATTCTCTGGTCTGATGAAATAAAGATTAAACACTTTGGCCTGATTGCCAAACCTCATGTCTGGAGGAAACCAGGCACTGCTCATCACCTGGCCAATACCATCCCTACAATGAATAATGGTGGTGGCAGCATCATGCTGTGGGGAATTTCTTCAGAAGCAGGAACTAGGAGAATAGTCAGGTTCGAGGGAAAGATGAATGCAGCAATGTACAGAGACATCCTTGATGGAAGCCTGCTCCACAGCTCTATGGACCTCAACTGGAAAACGAGCATAAGCATGAAGCCAAGAAAACAAAGCAGTAGCTTTGGAACAACTATGTGAATGTCCTTCAGTGGCCCAGCAAGAGCTCAGACTTTAACCTAATCTCTGGAGAGATCTGAAAATGACTGTGCACCAACGCTCCCCATCCAACCTGATGGAGCTTGAGAGGTCCTGCAAAGAAGAATGTGAGAAACTGCCCTGAAATAGGTGTGCCTAGCTTGTAGCATCATATTCAAATGACTTGAGGCTGTAATTACTGCCAAAGGTGCTACAACAAGGTATTGAGCAAAGGCTGTGAATACTTATGTACATATATTTTTGTTCTTGACTTTTGCAAATATATTAAAAATAATAAACAAACTTTTTTCACTGTATCATTATGGGGTATTGTATGTAGAATGTTGAGGGAAAAAAATCTATGTAATCCATTTTGGAACAAGGCTGTAACATACAATTCTTTGAAAGAAAGTGAAGTGCTGTATACCCCAGTTTTTTTAACGGCGTACATGTTGCTGAGTTACCAAGACATGATTTGTTGTTACAATGTTTTGGATGTGATTTTATGTGACTGAGGTTGTAGATTTTTAAACAACTATAGATTTAATTTGGGTGTACTTTGTGGCTCATTTCATAAGCATTTCAAATTTTGTGACTTAAAAGATGTCTTTACCTGGAGCATGCTTTAATTGTCAGTAATGTCAGTTTAATTAAAGTACTAAAATCGCCAACATGAGCTGTATGCTTTTTCAAACAACAAATAAAATAAGTTTGACCACATTATAATTTTGTTTGCCTTAGATGCCATAATGGGAATGCATAGGTATCCTCTATGACACTATATATTTTAGTTGTTGTTTCAGAGACGTTGCACTGCAGCAATTGTTTGTGGATACATTTTGGCTACAAAGTAATCAGTAAGCATGTGTTTTTGTAATCCAAAAGTTACATTGCTAAATGTAATATTGGTAACTAGTAACTGTAACGGATTACATTCATATAGAAATCTACCCAAGTCTCTTCCAAGTGCATATGCTTTGGTGGATACATCCGGGTTGAACGGGTATTTTGATTAAAAGCATAATCACTTGGTATGTTTGCATCGGACGGAAAAACTTCCATTTTAATATGATTTTATTAGCTCAGATTTAGCGCATTTAATTTTTTTTGTTTGTGTTCGCATGGCTACATGTATCTGTCTTTATTTAAATGCGCTAAATCTGAGCCCTACCTCTTGCAGAAAACCAGGACTACTTTGAGAAGCATCGCTGGCCACCAGTCTGGTTCCTGAAGGAGGACGACCACTACCAAAGAGCACGGAAGGAGCGGGACAAAGAAGACTACCTGTACCAGAGGAGGCAATGTAAACGCAAGTGGCTGTTCTGGAACCTTCCATCTTCTCCCTCTGCCAACTCCTCATCTTCTGGTTCCAATTCTGTCACCTGATCGGTTCTCAGGGTACTGTACCTGCAAGGCATTCTGCGGGAACCTGTAGAGATGACTTGGCAAGGCTGAGTATCTGCACATTTGGCCAGGCCTAGGTCCACTAATTTAGGCCCTCCCTCTTCTGATTTGCATCTGCAGCCTAGCTACACTCTCCAAGATTTGCAAGGTCAGCTATATCAGACACTTTATTCAATAAGGCTCTGTTGTTTTTATACAGTCACCTTGCAGTGCAAAACAATGAAGCTCAAACCATAAAGATAAGCTTATTGCTAATATCCCTGCGTAAACTATCAGGGGGACCTGAACAGGAGGCCTAAGCATGATAATCCCTGATTGACTTGACTAACAAGTGCTTAGCAGCTGCAACAGACAATTTGCAAAGCGACACAGAAATCAAATCTCAGTAATATAACACTTTGTCCTGAAGTGTTTATACAATCTATGAAACATGGCTGTATATATTAACCACTCAAAATAAACAAAATACATCAGGCCTGCAACTATTTATTAATAATATGTGACACTCCCCTAAACCATCTTCAAAAGGACAACAAATATTGTGTATGTCTAAAAAGATTTGGTTTGAAGCCAATCCACTTTTGTTTAGTTACTGTATATCTATTTAATACTCAGCTGAATTCTACTATGTGAGTGTGTACATGACCCTGGTATATATGTGATGTTCTCTTGTACACAGACACAGTTAAAATATTTTGTTAAGATGCAAGAACCTGAGTATTGTTCATCATTTCCTAGACAAACAATGGAATGACTTGATAAACGATGGAATTACTTTGCCCAGTTTTCTTTTCTTTAAAATCTGCAATGGTAGATTATTATGACGGTCTGATATGCTATATTTTGTTAAATATCTTGAACCTTACAGATTATTGGTTGATACCACTATCAACCAGAGTATTACCATTCCACATTAGATAGCATGGATCTGGTGCTTTTCAGAAACATGTAGGCCAACTCCTAGTCTTGATCTGTCTGTGTGTATAGCAAGTCTTCCCAGGCTATACAAGCATGGTGGTGCCTGTACTGAGAAAGACTAGCCTGTTAGAAGTTTCACATTTTGACTACATACTGTTGGTTGATTCTGGAGTACAACTCTCTTTTCTTTCTCACACACCCAAAATTATAGACATTTAGCTAACAGGAATTCCCGTTTTAGACCTGAAAGTCAATAGCCAGATCTTAACCATGTTGTGTCATCATTTTTGCCAGTGTAGTATATTTCACATTACAGTAGCAAATGCTAATGTCCCTCATTAATTTTTAAGTCAAAATGCGCTGTCTTTTCTTATGAGATAACCTGCACATTCTTGTCAGGATGTTAAATGAATGTCACCACCCACCAGTATGGCAACCTTTATTCATAAATGAATGTTGGTCTTCCTCTTCCAGTTGCAACTGACATACAGCTTTTCCTAGTAGGTGACAATGGGTTGATTGTTGACGCAATCCAAGGTAGAGATGTGAAGGTATCCTCCTCAATTGAAAAACATGGGAAATGTAAAGCACTTTTTGCTTGTGTTAGAGTATGTAATATGCAAAGAGTGCTTTGCCGAAGAATTCTGACCCTGGACCAATTCTCTGATTATACTGAATTACAAATTCTATAGTGACATTTTCATATATTTGTTACATTTTATTTTAAAACAACTCAAAATCAATTACGGTACGCTGACATTTGTTTCATGTTGTGAAATATTTGGAAAGGGAAATAACAAACTGAAGTGTGTTTCTTGCATAACTCCCAACATCTGGCAAACATAAACATTTCTATAACGTCTTATGAATACAATTCCAATGTTGAAATTAAACAGGATGTGAAACCAAAGGAGAACTTTTTGGCCAAAACTCAGGTGAGGCAGAAACTTAACAATGCCTATGTCTCAACATGGAATAACAGTTGACCCAGTTCAAGTTCGGATCTCAATGCCACTGAGAATCTGTGGCCGTATCTGTAAAACCTGGAGCAACTCTGGGAAGAAGAATGGGCCAAAATCACCCCGTCACTGTGTGCAAAGCAGGTGCATCCTTATACCAAAAGGCTTAAAAATGTTATTACAGCGTACAGTGACTTCATCAAATACTTTCTGGGGTTTGAATTCATACCCAAGCAACAGACTTCAGTTTCAGTTTTTTTATTACTAATACAAAAACATTTGGAGAGTCACTGATTTCAAATATAATATCAACATTTAAATTCAGTAATAGGAGGGAATTGGTTAAGAGTTTGAGTGAAATTACAATGCTATTTGTGTGTGTTTAAAGTAAATTATAACCCGGGTGTTTTGACTCCTGAATGCTGACATATATGTGTGTTTATATATATATATATATATATATATATAACACAAAGGGCACACACACATCTATTATACATTATAATTAAAACATTTTGTGACTTGTATGTATTTTAAACCCAGCTCCCTAGTTGCCCCAAGATCAATAGTTTTCCTAGGCCTGCAGGGTTAATGAATCTTTTACAATTTTATTGGTCCTAAAGAGTTAAGTCCCTCTGGCTAGATATTTAGCTGACACTTATCAAGAGCTATTTACATAAATTATTTATTGCATCCATTAGGTTTTTGTATTTTCTTTGTTACAGGGATAGGAGAAAGGGTGAATGTACATGATGATTTGAGTGTCATGTGATTATGAGTGTAACAGGGTTACGCCCCCTACTCAAACAATCATTTCTGTGTAATCTTTGTGACAACAGAGTCAGAACGCCAATACAACATCCAAACTGTAGATGGCAACCTATGCTACCTTTGGATTTAATAGTTAGACTAAGGGGAAAGGTGCCCCCTTAATCACTCCCAGCTGTGTAAGATCTACTATCCAGAGAACGAACAGGACCAAATGTTGGATCCTCTGCTGCGAGGTGGATCATTTATTAATATAGCTAGCTTCATTTCTGAGACAATAACTGAAAAGTTTAATATTCTATTTAACATCAGGCTACATGCATAACAAAGGACTGCTACAATCCTACACTGTGTCAATGAAATGTTCACGACAAGAAACTTGTCAATTTACAGCTGAATGGCTAATATTATTTGTAATGTAAGGCTCCCCTCCACATGGCACCAAAACGTTCCCATCCTAATTTTGTGAATTGGTATTAGCAACCTTTGTCTTTGGAGATTGTGAACTTCTGGTCTAGAATGAAATCACATTAAATGAAGGGCGGGATAGCCCAGTGGTGGGCGTTGGTTAGTTATTAATGCATTGAATTTATTTTTAAAAGAAATGTCAAATCCATTTTGGTATGTACTATATCTGAATAACTTGTATAATAATGTAAAATGTTAAACTAGATTTGCAGTTGTTTTATGGATAATCATTAGCAATCTTCATATTTCTCCAAAAGCTTGCCTTGTCTTCAGATGTATGGTATGCATTTAAACTGCTGTAAAATCACAAGAAGGGGTACGTACAGCTTGTGAATGACTTGTACAGTACAAATATTGCGATAGAAAAATAATTGTAAAGATTGTTTAGGTAATTTTAGGATATTGTTCCCCTCCATGTACTTATAAATTATACATCCCTTTATGAAATCCATAGAACATACTTTGGATTAATTCAATATGCCAATAATACACTTATTAAAGTTTTAATTGTGTCTCAATATGTTGCTTTAATATTGAAAATATACTACAAGGCTGATTCAGATTAATAATCTGTAACATAAGGTATTGATTTAGGCAGTGATTTTTATTATATGTATATTAACATCTATGCATCAGAGTATAGATGGTACTCATTGGCAAATATTATTTTTGCCAAATAGTAAAAATAATTATCTTTGGGTTGTAAAATTGTTTATTGTGTTGCAATTGTTTTTTCTGAATAGTAAATATAGCTTCAGATATTTACTGGCTGTATACTAATTCAATAGAATGTATGCTTAGATTATTGCTTTGATTCAAGCATCAGTTCCTTTGTTTGTTCACTTCTCATTACAAAATGTTCCATGTGACATGTTGTAGTTGAAATGCATCAGAGTTTATTTCTTAATGAAGCCTCTTCTGCTGATGCACTGCATCCAATAAAAGACACCTCATGCCTTAATGTATAGTGTTTGTGCAAGACTATGAATGTATATTATGTAGATATTACTACTGTTGTCTCCAGTTTGTGTGTACTCAATGTGTCAATGTACCATGGTACTGAAGGAAATGTTTCATATTATTGTGTATACATATGAAAGCATTGTTCAATATCTTCTGCTATCAACAACATTTTAATAACTTTTTGTGGTCGTCACTACGGCTTTATGAAGTCCTAGAAGAAATGACAATGACATCATTGTGGGCATTCAGATTTGGATTATTGATCATAATTAATGGCGGTTTGTTATAAAGTGGCCAAGAAAATGAAACAAGCTTTAAGATGTATGTATTCAAGCATGTATACAATCTATTATGTGCTTTGTAAACCTTTAAAATTCATATGGATTAATGAATAAAAAACATCAGGTGTTTAAATTTGCTAATCTATTGTGACTAGAATAAAGGTTAACCTACAACTCAGTACCGGTCAAGCCTTTTTCCAAGGGTGCTATATCCCTTTTTTTGAGAAGCACAAACCAAAGGTAGCCTGCAGCAGCACCAGGGCAGAAATCTGCTGCATAAACACAATGGCATAGTTATAACAAAAAGAAATGGCTGAATATCATACTTGAATGTTTTCTTTGTGTTAATAGTCTGGTCTCACATGTTCCCTGTCATCGTTTTTTTATTTACATGCTGTATTCTTTGGAAGGAGCTGTACATATGTAGCATGTGTTCTTGAAATATGTAAATTATGTTTATTTAATAAATATGAAGTAGCAGCCTTTGCATGGATGTCTCAGTTCATGACTTGTGCATGCAGATGCCTTTCCAATAGCCGAGTATGGCATGAATTATCGTAACTCACACGTATCCCCTTTGTTTAGCTTAGGGGCTGGGATGCTACATGAGTTCAGCGGGTTGCTACTGTGTGGCGGCCATGTTTCTGTATCAAAACCAAAATGCAATGTCCTTTCTTATTTTTACCGAACCCATGGATAAGATTATGGGATTATTGCCTTGGGTTAAGTCACTGTCATTTTTCTTTTTTAGCCCCCTGATAGTCATGGCCTAATAGTCCCTTGCTATATTCTACACAGTGAGAAAGTCAACAAAGTACAGAGTGTTACATAGTTTACCTGGTGCTTAATGAATAGGACGCTAGTGTATCTGATTCAACACATCATTCAGAACTGTATTTATTTTAACACTAGAGAGTGCTAAAGTACATCTAAGTTAAATTGTTGTAATAATTGTTAAGGTCTCAGTCAGTGAATGTAGTGATTATGAGTGAGTGTGTCATTGGTTAGTACCATATATCTATGAATCAATCTCTAATCAATAAAACAACAATATCCTTCTCACCATAGTCACCATAGTTTTATCCATGCACTTCTCTAAGGCCTTTGTATTCTTCTCTTTCATTGTTGTTATAACTAATGTTTACCAGGGGGTGGGGCAAGAACCTTACTGTAGCTATATTCTTTTGACAAATACGTCTCAGCCTATATGCCCAACCTGGATTGGGATTTTCATTTTAATTAATTTATTATTGATATGTTATATGTTCTATACATAATTACTAATGCTTATATTTGCACTCTTGCTGAAATGAAATATAGCTATACTGGACAGTTGTATGTAGATCATTGTATTAGCTACTATGTATGTTTTGTTATCTTAAGATGACAAAATAGTTACATAATAGAAAATGTATTTTTTTCATGTACTGTTGGTGAAACATGTTCTGCTAAACTAAAATTCATCAAACAAATGTATGCAGTACCTTGAATGATTTTGCTGTTTTATTATCAGCATGTATTCAATATGCAATGTGGAAATGTAACCCTTTTGAATTTGTAGTGACAAACCACAGATGAATCATACTGTCATTAATCATGTTTTAAAAATGTGACACCAACAGCACCTCCCTTGCATTAGCCTACTTATATTTTAAGCACCAAAGATGAAGACCTGATGTGAAAGGGAACAAAACACAGCGTTAACTTCTGATGTTTCAGTCATCTTTATTGCATATGATTTCCAGCTGTAAAAAACATAAAAGAGAAAAGAAACAGGTAGAAAGCCCTGCAGGTGTTACTACGCCAAATCTAAAAGTGTTGGAATGGGCCCAATTGTCCTTGTGGGTTCAGATTGAGAGATGGATTTAAAAATGCAGAGCATACCTTATAGATGACCCTTTGTAGAAGGTAAAAACGGAAACAAAATCAACTCAGACAAAATCCTATATCTTTAAATCAAAAACTGAATTGTAAGCCACTTCAATTTGGAAGGTAGTTTATAAATTCTACAGCTAAGCAGTCTAGCTTCAACATGATCTATTGCTCTTATTTATGTCAGCCAAACTCCAATTGATGTATGGTCGTATTATCTATAATGCTGTCTTACATGATTCCCTTTTATTGCCAGAATCGGTGGCAGACAGCAAAACAGATTACATGTTAGATCAAATCAATACAAACTTTATTTGCTGGGCTCTGGAATGTTATTCCCTTTTCCCCCCTGACACTTTTAAAAACACTTATAGTACATCGTTGGAAGCTTGAGTGCCGAGGTTGGTGGGTGGGCCGTCCTCAGCCAGCGCGCACGCTGTCACTGTACCGCCGCAAGCGGTGCGTTTAGGGCCCCGCCACGGTAGCCAGTGACTGAGGAACAGTACAGAGCTACAGAGCAGCGGTCAGTCACCGCCAGCTCCCCCTACTGGCTCCCACCTCATTACCACGAAGGCTTGTCTGCTGAGGATATGGGACGGAACGGGCAGAGCTCCAGCAAAACGCTGCCTCCATAGAAACAGCACTGTACTGATTCACCACCATACTTTTGATACTAATTGAGCCATAAAAGTCCAGATGCATTTGGTGGTAAAGTCGTTTCGATAGAACAGGATGGTTGACAGTACAAGGCGTCTATATGAATTGGCAGTGAATTTGAAAATGTATGTTACGCATTTGTCTAGATGAGTCTTCTGATGTTTGGATGTGTTACAGGGGGTCAGTACTGGGTTATAGCCAAAGTCACTGGAAGTGATTGAAGTTATGTTGATCACTTAATAATGACCAGTGCAAAATAGATTAGGATCACAGAGGGTCTCCTTGGGAATGGTATACTTAAATGTATTCTACAGAATACTCCAATGAATAGCCTGTTTAACACCATGGTCCATTAAACACACAAGACTATGGAGATGCGTTTTGAATTGAGTATTATTTACTGGTATGTTGTCAGAATTCACAATCTATTGCTATACAGCAGACCTATTGCTTCACTGCTAAGGGAAATCACATGTTTAAAGCAGGTAAAAACCTTAACTCAACTACAATCAAGGCCTAATACCTGATACGGCTATATGTTATCTCTAACACAAGCACATAACCTTGTGAGCTTTACACTGAGGTAATGTCAACCTACGGTAAACTACATTTTATTTGGATTCTATCGAGCAAATATTGCCACTGGAGTTCTGTTTACTTTCTTTGGTAATCTAAAATGTAAGTCCGTTTTTTTTTGTTTTAGAAGAGCCCAAAGCCACGGGGTACAATCTTAAGAACAGGGATTTTTTTTTTTTTACTTTCTCACATCTGGTCGAGGGTACGAGGGCTTAAACCATTACTACGATTACAACTGCCTCGCTATGATCTCTTGAGCTTCCTTACTGCCGCTAATAGCTGTTTCCTATTTCTCTCAATATCTTTTTCTCTCCCTTTCACTGTCTCACTCTGTGTGAATGATTTTTTACGCTTTGCTAAACCTTGTGGGGGCGTTGAGAGGATTTAAATGCGACGATCCCCCTCCTCCTGTTTTTTTTTCGGGTGAATCTCAGTGTTCTTTTCTGCAAGCCTCTGATGACGACAGGGCAGCATTAAGCCCTGGCAGGGCCCACGGCAGGCTGCCGTCTCGGCTCGAGCTGCCCACTCTCACCAGCCTTGGCATGGTGCAGAACGCGAGGGTGGGGTTCCTCTCCAACAGACCCTGTCATTCCCCAGGAAAGCCTCCACGTCCACCCATGCAGGATTCCTGAAAGGTCCTCCCGTGGAGGACGTGAGAGTGCAGAGACGGGGATTTGGATTCTCTGCAGGCAGTTCGCCTCATTCAGCGAAATAGTCAGGGATGTATATTTAGATGTCTGAAGACATCCTTACGTACCATTAGTTACCGTAATAACATGAGACCCGAAGTCTGCCAGTGAAACGTGATGTAGGTCGAATGAAGGAACCGGTGTCATGAGGTGGGAGTAGTAGGCTGGTAGGATTACACCAGCTCATTTGGCCAAGATTCAGGGTGTTGATTTCCCTAGTTAATGTTACAGTTTGTCATCATAACAGCCCTGTCGGTCTGACCTGTGATACACTTTACGCAGTCATCCCCCCATTCTTACACAACATGTATGATTCATGAACGGCTCTGAGTGAAGAGTTACGACCTCTGTTACTAGAAGCGCAGAATTGATTATGTATATTCAGCTGAATGGAGAGAGGCAATAAGCCACATAATCCAGGTTTCCAAAAAGACAAATGACTTGCATGTTGTTTAACATGTGAATGGCATATGGCGGTACGTCTGGGTTAACACAGGCCTTCGTGCCATGAAGTTTACCCTTGCTAAGCAGGACACTGTGTGGGGTTAAGTTGAGTTGTGCTCTGTGGGTAATACTCCAGCCTGCTCTTTTACTCAACTTGACCTTTATCTTTATTCCTCTGCTTCTACTCCTCTCTATGTAGTTATTCATATGTGTCCTTTTCAATCACTCACTCACCCACTCAATCATTTTTGCCTTCCACATTTTTACGGTACTGGTGGTGTCATTTCTCCTTTCTTTCCTCCCATATTTCTAACACCGTTGATACTAACTCAAATCGTATTACACAGTGGTAACAAATATATTCGTAATATCTTTATTAATTAACAAGAAATTATCGAGAGAATTTCAATAAGGTGTGAACGGCTAAAACCTCTGAAAGTGTTACAACAGTTGCATAGTGTGTTGTTGCTCTGATGTGTCGGCTGCTATCATTTTAACATGGTCATGCTTTTTATAGAGATCTGTGTTGCTCCACTCTGAAGCAGAAAAGTCAAGAGCAAAGACAACTGAAAGAGGATCAAATCTGTTTTTTAAACAATTACAGGTCTCTGAAGATAATTCAAAGGGAATCTCTCTCGTCAGTTCATATATATTGACTCAGTGACCTGTTTGAACAGATAATAATATAATCATAATCTGCATAGGAATGTTCATTGAATGCTTTGGACAATGAGATAAACATGCAAGATCACATTTCTATGTATATGATGGAAACACAGTTGGTAACAATTTTTGATTACATTCAGTCTAGAGGTAAAATGTCATATTCAAGATGATTTTAGTTTAAATGTCTGTGGTCTAATTGAACTGTGCAGTGAAGACAGCCACTAACATGTCAGATCATGCTTGTTTTATCCACTATTTTCTCTGCTGTCCTCTATTGTCTTTAGAGACTAACTGGTTTAAAAGTTTTTCAGGTTGATGTGTAACAATTTATACTAAAGTTAAAGAATTTAAAGAATTAAAAGTGCACAGCCTATGAGGAAGCTTTGGCTCTGAGGTATTTTGCCGAAATTGTATTGTGCTTCTCATCCATAGTCCAGCTTTGGGTTTAGTTACAGTTCGGTCCCAATCCTCTGATTCACCTTCTTTAAGAATAGCTGCAGGGCTGCTCTTAATGCTAAAGTCTCCATAATGCATCCCTATTCCATCTCCCCTGGTGGTGTTATTGTCTTAACTCTGGATGGAGAAGATGTCAGGAAAATTGGGTAAACACAAATTTGGCACGCAGCACGTTTTATGGGTTGTTTATTTTATTTTCCCCCAGAAGTAGGCTATTTATTTAATATAGTGTTAACAATCTTTTTAGTATAATTGACAAGTATTCTTATGTGCACTTAATAAGACATTTTGAATAATTATCAATCTTTTGAACGAATACATGTTGATGTATAAATATATACACTACGTTCAAAAGTATGGGGTCACCTAGAAATAGCGTTGTTTTTTAAACAAAAACAAATGTTTTTGTACATTAAAATAACATCAAATTGATCGGAAATACAGTGTAGAAATTGCTAATGTTGTAAATGGCTATTGTCGCTGAAAACGACTTTTTATGGAATATCTACATTGGCATACATAAGACCATTATCAGCAACCATCAATCCTGTGTTCCAATGGCACGTTGTGTTGGCTAATCCAAGTTTATTATTTTATAAAGTTAACTGATCATTACCGAACAATTTTTTCAATTTTATAAGCCGTTGTGCTGATTAAAGAAGCAATACAACTGGCACTTCATTAAACAAGTTAAGAATCTGGAGCATCAGAAATTGTGAGTTCTATTATAGGCTCAAAATGACCAGAAACTAAAAATGTCCGTCTATTCTTGTATTGACAAGCAGACCCCAGGTGGTAATAATGGGCAACCTTTCCTCCTCTGCATTGTCTCTGAGCATTGGTGCCCATTATCGGGTACTCATTACCCACCTGTACTCCCTGTTCACTGGTGAATGGGTGGCTACACTCCAATGTCATCCTTAAGTTTGTGGACAAGATCACCATTCTGGGTCTCATCGCCAAGACCGCTTACAGAGAAGAGATGGGGACCTGGATACATCACCTCTCTCTCAATGTCTGCAGGACTAAGATGATGACTGTGGACTTCAGGGATTGGCAGAGGGGGGATCACGCCCACATACACATCTAAGGAGCGGAAGTGTAGAGAGTCTCCGACAATAACTTTCCTCACGGTGTTCATCACAGATGAACTCACCTGGTCCAGGGAAGCAGACTCTGCAGTACAAACGGCCCCAAAAACCTTATACTTGTGGACATTGTTACGCAAAGACGTTTGGCATGTGGGCAGAAACTCTCACTAAACTCTTCTACTGGTGCACCATTGAGAGCATCCTCTCAAGCTGCATTACTGCCTGCTACAGCAGCTTCTCCACTGCTGATCGCAAGGCCCTCCAGAGGGTGGTGAAGTCCGCAGAGGGTGGTGAAGTCCGCAGAGCGCATTATCAGTTGCAATCTCCCCTCCGCGCAAGGCATCTACCACACACAGTGCCTTCGGAAAGCACGGAAACATCATAAAAGACTACAGCCACCCGGGCTATGGACTGTTCACACTGCGGCTGTCTGGTAGATGTTATCGGAGCATCGAGGCACACACTTCCAGACACTTCCCCTCGGCCATAAGGATCACACTTCAAATGACGTTCTCTGCACATTCAGTGAACACTAACACATTTTAGTGTGCCATTTATAGGCACAATTACATTTCTATTATATTTATAATATTTCATATTATTTTCATATTGTCATTATACCTTTTCTACACACTTGGGGATTGCGGACAGTTTACATTGTTATGTATATTTGTTTTCTTTCTTTTTTGCTTGTATTTTACGTACTTCTACTGCTTATATGTCATATGCGATGTCATAAGAAATTCAGTCAGAACAGCAATGTTATTTGGTGCATTTGATGATATGAAGACTGAATTTTGACTGCGTCTTTGAATGCGGTTTTGGTTTTACATTTGCCATACATTTTGTTGAGAATCATACATTTTATTGTACTGGGTATTTCTTTTATATTTTGAAAAAAAAAAAATATTTACAGTACATCTGCTTTATTATTTGCATACAGTGTTCACTGGGTGTGTTAGCATAAATTTATACAATTAGTATGAAGGATAAAACAGGGGTGAAACCCACATCTATTCCTACCTGTTCTGTATCTACACTCTGAATCCTTAATTATTCATTATTCTTGCCACGTTCTCTTGCATAATTCTACAAGTGTGTCAAAAGATGGATATACAAATTGTAATATTAGATTGAATTGAATACATTTTAATACGATAAGATGTAATATCCCTATCTGTATTATTTAAAGTATTTTTGTCATTTAGTGCATCGATTTTGTTAACATTAACTACAATATATTATTTCTTATTGTAAATGTACAATAGCTGTTAACATTCATTGAAATAACAATTTGCACATTTCTTTTGAGAAAATAAGTATATGAAATCCCTGACGAAGATGCAATAGAAAATCCTTGTATTCCATTGAGCCCATTTCAACCATTAAAGGTGAAATACAGGCTGTCTATGTTTGTCCTGCTTCATACACACTATTGTATACTTTTTTGCATATCTAAGACACCCTTAGAGTGTGCTGTCAGAGCCAGGGATCAACAATTATTGACGATGAACTTGGACAGGTTTTGTTCCTTGTTTAAAGTTCATACTAATGGGTCAGGGATTTGATCCAATTACTTTTTGGTTAACTTGATCAACACAATCGCAGCTACAACTGCAGCCAGGGTGGGACTCATCATGAATTTTTTCATTATCATTACAAGTATAATTTTTTTTTTTTTATTGGAACAAAGAGGAGTGGGAAACAGCCACCAGAGTAAGATGAAAGGGTTATGTAGTGAATCCTGCAACAACTGTACGTTGCACCCTTCAAACACAGGAAATACACTGGCAAAAAAAGGAGATTCTCAGATGGGCAGGGCTTGCACTTTGGTATCTGAAAAGCTGGATGGCATGTCGGCCAATTGCAGTGAGATCAGGAAAATGTAAAAAACGTAAATGTAAGACTCACTCTTTGGTCTTTGTTATGTACCTGCCTTAAATTGGGCTATGATGTCAAGGTTGTAGAATTTAGAATTTGAAATGTACCGTACTTCATTTGTTCAATTAAGGACATAACTTTGTTAAACAATAAACTAATAAACATGTGGTTTCAGTGAGTTTTGATGAAAATATGTTTATGTTCAATGGATCCATCTCTGATTTAAAGGCAAATACTGATTGATCTAAGCTAGCTTTGTTCCTCTCCAGAGAACGCAGTTGGTGATAAGACAGCCATCATTTCCTTGTCATTCCTCTGATCCTGTGGTTTGGAAGCAGTAGAAATGGTATGCAAATGATTTGTTAATCCCTTTACATTATTTTGTTCCATTTCGCCCTTTCATTTTCACACTCAATGATTTTCAGCACAGCTTCTATGTTCAAAACGGCAAGCTTACACCCTTAGTTTCACAAATTCTCTGATAGCAAATCACTGACAATCAATCCATTGTTAGGAAAATACTTGATTACCTGAAGCAATTAAGTCATTTGATAGATCTCTGTAATAGTTTGAAAGCATTATTTTAATTTTGTTTAGCAAAAATCACTGCTAGGGAAATCAATCAACCACTGTTTGGTTGTTTATATTTGCAGTGATTTTGTGATATTTCTATATACTTTATAACTGTAGAAATGTCCCATTGAATGTAAAACCTTTATCTAAAGTATCACAGAGATTTTTATTACGAAGAGATTATTTTCATATTTCTTTCACTGCATCCTTGATACCACCTGAGCTGTTTCAACTATCAAGGAGATTACCATCCATCCAATTAGTCCTTCCCTGATGCTTAAAATTATTTAATTATTTTAGAATTATTATTGTTATATTTACTCTGCTCATGGATTTCAGTTTGACAGATTTAGTGTCTGTCAAAAAACAATTTATGGTTCATTCACCTCAAATGGAACACAATTTAATGGCACAGGCAGAATTAGACAAGATACAACATTGTGACCTATGTCTTTTTGTCCTAAGGGTTGGTGGAAACTAAATAAGAAAGAAGTGGGAAGGTATTATATTCAAGAAGCTTAAAAATTTGACTTGAATAAGTCAAATTTTCTTCAGCCAATCGCATTGGATTGAGGAGGGTTTGTGTTTATCATTTGAACTGACTCACACACCCTAAATAAAAACACTAGAGAGGTTTACGTGGCTTTTCAAAAACATATCTAGACATTTATCCAGTTTAATCTTCTTATAATATTAAAGCGATTTGCATTACCCTGAAGTGGCTAAAGCTGCATCAAGATCATCCCCTTTAATGCACTGAGA
The DNA here is from genome assembly GCA_016801125.1 of Novumbra hubbsi. Classification (NCBI taxonomy): domain Eukaryota; kingdom Metazoa; phylum Chordata; class Actinopteri; order Esociformes; family Umbridae; genus Novumbra; species Novumbra hubbsi. The sequence goes on from JACXGK010000637.1 coordinate 54,929, forward strand.
CCTAGAAGGCATTGTGGACGTATGCAGCTCTTAAAACAGAGGTGGGCAGGAGTCAACTCTCTCAGTTCTAGAGATTTGGCTGTCCCCGTTGCGCATCCATTTCTTACTGTTGATATTCCAACTGTTGCACTCAGTCGGTGTGCTTCTGCACGTGACACTGCCAGAACTGCCCACACTGTGAAGTGGAGGGTTCAAGCTCTCAGCATTGGAGCTGCACTGAACGAGCTTTCTCATGAAGTAGGTGTTGGCAAGATGCTTCAGTGTTTTTTTTTTCTTCCTGTGAATGTTATGTTTAGTATTGTGAATGTTGAGAAAACAAAAGCATAACCACAGTGCTGGAATGATTTGTCTGTATGACAGCACACATTGTCAATAGGTTTGGGCATTTCTCAACTGGAGGATGTTCTTAACCTTTTCTACAGACGTAGTAAAAGCTCCGGGTTTGGATCAGTAGTGACATCTACAATGTGTCTTTTTAATTTCGGCTCCACTGTCTGGACACTTTGGTAGCCTTTGTCACAACAAAGTAACTGATCTAAAACTGAGCCCTTATGTGCATTGATGTGCTATGCCTACATTTTGCTGCCAGGCATTCTCTCAGCAGCTAGCGACTACTCCATGCTGCACCGTCCATTTATTGTCATAATTGAATCTGATATTGGTGGCATTTGAGGCATTTCACAGTGTAATTGATGTTGAAATCTTCATAGTAAACGAGTGAAGGTTTATGTGTCATGCTCTTATCAAATAGCTCTGGTGTCACTATGTGTGTAGAAATAATTTGGCTTTTTATTAGGCCAAGGAGAGATGTTGTGAAATGAAAATGATCGTTCCTAATTCCACAAATGTATTTTAGAAAACTTTTAATTTTAAATGTTTATTGGCAAAAGTATATTAAATAATGCATTTAGGCCCACTGTGAGATTTTTTAAAGAATTGTTCTACTCTTAATCAATTAATATTGTTGCATGTAGTAAAATGTTTTCACCGCGGGATAAATGTCATTCTTAATTCTCCACATTTTAAATCAGAAAGTGTTCCATATAGGATCTTCATTATCCGTCAGCATGGCTGAGCTGAAGACAGACAGTAAACACAAACCACCAGTGGTTGCTTATTTTCATTTTTACATTGATTGAAACTAGACGGCTCCCGATCAGTATCTTTCCCTGTTTTCTCAGTGAACCATTAATACGTAGATTGCGAGGTAAAAACATTTCCTGCTTTGTTTTAAATTCTTTGTTCAAATCCTAAGTGGCACTTTAGGTTCTTCCTTGAGTAAAAAGTTGATATTGTAGTTAAGGGGAAGAAAGGAGTTTTTTTTTCCGTGGGGTGGAATGTGGATTTCTTTTTCCCGTGAAATCCTAATTGTGCCTTGAAGGAATGGTAGTACTGTGTGTAGGGTATCTCTGTTTAGCTCAGCTCAACAGGATTTGTGTGTGTGTATGCTAAAGTATGTCTTTCAGCATGGATGCGGATATAACCCTTTCAGTGCACAAGCGGCTGATTCCTTATATTTGCAGCTAGGCTGATCCTGTGCATATGTGCAGCTTTGTGCTGAACATTGGAACTTATTTTTTGGATGCGACCATTTGAAAAAGGGCATGTTTATGTTGTGTAGAGAGTAGGAACTGAGAAATGGGCACACATTCAATTCAGTGCTATATGTGCTGAGGTAGTCAACCCTGGGCTATGAAACAACCACATAAAACAGTTAAGAGATTACTATAATCTTGTCAATATGGTTCATAGCCAGAGTGGACCACAAGATAGCAACAGAGCAGACATCAGGTCAAATCTCTGACCACAGCTTGGCCTCAGAATGAGGTGTTTTGCGTTCATCTATGTAAATCTATATCTCCTTAGGGGCAAACACGCCTGTGTCCATCAGAGGTAAGCAGGTTATGGATTATAGTCAAATAAGGATGAAAAGAACACATCTGCTAAGATTATGGTGTTTTTGTGGTTAATTGTATTGTGAATGTGGATCAGACCTTCAGATCAGTGTCAGTTTGATAATCTATCTGTTATGCCTGATCTCATATATCTCTCTGTTTTCTTTTGCTTGGGATTTCGCAAAAGAAGCTCTATTCAAATGAATTGCGGAGGTTAAAGGAGATTGTACTCGTATTTAAAAGGATGATATATGACTCCAGAGAGGAGAGGCCAGGATGGAGCTGTGTGGCGCTGCTTTATTTGTGGTGTTTTTATCAGTGTGTCAGGCAGGCAGTGGCAGAACAGCCCTTGAACCATAAACCTGCAGTTCGTCTGATAACACTTTCAGTATTGTGAAATCGGTGCCATTCTGCCCTGTGTCTTCCTTGCGACAGTAAATAAATTAGGGTCCTGCAATAGAGAGGGAATAATTCTGAACCTTGAAACTATTGCTTTTCAATTTCCACGTAATATTTTTATTGCCGTTTTTTTGTGAGGATTGACATTGATCTCCAAACATACAGAACCTCTAACTCGGCTTTTGTGTTTTACTAATTTACTCTTCTGTACATTAGTTACGGTGTTTGCGTTTGACTTTGTAGTCAGCCAGGACTTTAGTAATGCACCGATGTCACAGCTCTCTTTCTCCTGCTAGGTGAAATGAGTGTTCCCTGAACTACTCAGCGTCTTTCTGATTACACAGCCCTGATTGTCAGACTGGTGGGCTGGTGATATTTGAACACAGATGGTGTTTGTCTGGTTTAAATATGTCAATCTTCCAAGCCCTGGGCAGTCCTCTCTCCCAGCCTCCCAACACCCGGCATCGGCCACTGAAACCAGAAACTCCCAGAGACATACTGAAGAATCCGACCCTGTGAACTGGCAGCTTGGACCTGGTTCAGTCCACAAGCACACACAAAGGCACAGACTGCACTGCCCCTTCTCTGACACTTTAACTTTGCCACCATATAGTGGTTTGTAGATGTCTTCTGGTGGCTGTCCATGAATAGTGTCAATGGCGTCTTCCTACACAGAAACGAGTAAACAGAGGGAACACATTTGTGAATTGATTGTGAACCCCTTTATTAAAATGATATATAAATATATATGTATATATTATATACACTACCATTCAAAAGTTTGGGTTCAATTAGAAATGTTTTTGAAATAAACTTTTAATTAATGCAATATCTACATAGGCATACAGAGGCTCATTATAAGCAACCATCACTCTTTTGTTACAATGGTACGTTGTGCTTGATAATCCAATTAAATCATTTTAAAAGGCTAATTGATCATTAGAAAACCATTTTGTAATTATGTTAGCTAAAAACTGTGGCGCTAAGTAAAGAAGAATTAAACTGGCCTTTTTTAGGCTACTTGAGTATCTGTAGCATCTGCAATTGTGGGTTTGATTACTGGCTCAAAATGGCTAGAAACAAAACATTTTCTTTTGTAGGTCATCTGTCTATTGTTGTGAGAAATTAAGGCTTTTTCATGTGAGGCATTGAAAGGAATCTGAATATCTCATAAAACGCTGTGTTAAAAATAAATAATAATAATAATAAAACTACTCCCTTTACAGAACAGTGCAAATTAGCTCTTTGGCAGTTTCATTAAATAGTACCCCCAAACAGCACTATCAATGTCTGACAGTAAAGAAGCAACTTCTAGACAGTTGCAAAGAAAAAGCAAGACTCAGACTGACCAATCAAAAAAGAGATTAAGATGGGCAAAAGAACACAACACTGGACAGTGGAAGATTGGAATAAGGTGTAATAGCATAGGTTGAAATGACATAATTACAATTGAGAACCTCTGAGAACCAATTGAGAACCTCTGGGACGTTGTTTAGAGTAATTAGTAAGACCACTGCAGAGTTCTGGAAAGGGATCTTATGAACAGATGAGAAAGAGATGAACATATACTGGAGTGTTGACCTGTGAATACTGTTGAGAAAAAAAAGTAATATTATTGTGAAATATGGTGGAGGGGTGTTGTATTTTATAATTTTTAATAAAGTGCCAGGTGACTGAACAAAAAAGAGTTATCCAACAATCCAAATAATTTTGGTTTGTAATATAGCTGTAATTTGCTGGAAATCCTTGAAAGAGTATAGATGGATGAAGTAGGAATTGCAGTATTTTATAATTTACTTTCCGTTCTGGCTTCACACCAAAACCTACATAAAACTTATAATGTGGTGTAATTTTTTTGCAATTTCCTGTCATAGTTTTATACCAGTTGACAAGCTTTTTGATTTAGCCCTTAATTCACTTTCTCCACAATCCATTCAAACAGCAACGTAACACTGTAACATATTATATAAATATGATGCAGAGTAATTATTCATATCAGTTTTGTTTTGCTATTCATGCAGCTCTGCTACTGCTGAGCTACATGTCAAAAAGACTTCTCTCATCTACATTTAGCATATATATTCTTTCTGTCTGAGGTGTTGAATATGCTTGTGCCTGTTACATACGAGTACCTGTTAATGCCAGTTACTGTGTATGAGCATACCATTTGCAGAAATGCTTTCATGGTGGTGAGTAGGTGTATGTGTGTACAGCCACCACTAGAAAGTGTTGAAAGCCCCAGCTAGCAAGATCACATCCAGGGTGACTAACAAGCTTAGCATTAGCACTACTGTTTCTGCAAGCATTGGTATGGAGAAAAGAGAAATGCAGGAATTGTACTCTGTGCTTCTACTAATTCCATACCCACCCAAACCTCAGTCTGGCTGAACCACACTACATGTGGTTAGATGCTGCTACAGGGTACTGTTGAAAACAGAAAAGGGAGAAAACAAAATAAGCATTTAATTTTAGCAAATTGGGATTTCAACATTCATGGGGAGGTGTTTTTTTCTACTTTTGTTTTTATTTCAAAAGTATTGACTAAGTATCTCATATTACCCTATTTAAATTGTACACAGACATATCCGTTTCATATTTCTTTTAACTCACTTAAACTCCATTAGGTTACTGCAATAAAAAAAAAAGAATTTTAAGATTTTCTGTAATTGGTTGCATGAATACTGTCAGTTGTTGTAATACTGTTACATTGGTTAAGACTGAAAAGATAATAAAATAGCTTCAAGAGTTACATCTCTGGATTACTAAATTATGTTCGTAAATCTGTGGACTATAATATATTTGGTACTTGCAGCACATTAGGGGAACTGCTGTAAAGATGAGTGTTAAGTAAATGTTTAAATGTACTGTAGAGAGTAGTTCAGAAGTAAAAATATCTGTCATCCATTTCCTTTTGTCTGAAACACTTGCTCCCAATGTAGGCAATTTTGGGTCTTTGCCATGTTTCTTTGAAATACACATCTTTGTGTTGTCTCCACAGCAGTGAAATATACACTGTGTTACCAGATGACATTACCGAGAGGCACAAAATATAGTGAAAACAAAACCTTAAGGAACATAACAGCATACCTTTGATTTGTCAGAGGTCAGACCAAACACACATACAAACTCTTTCTGATTGAAAGGGTCTTAAACCAGGCAAGAAGGCATCAACGTACACAGTTATGGGTCTCCAATCTGTCCTAACGAAGGGAGTGATCAATGGTGCGAAGGCATTGTTAAGGTCATGAGGCATGAGTGGAACACCACTAACCACCGTCACCAGGGCAGTCTCTTTACAAGGAATGGGGTCTAAAACTGGACTGGGGTGTTTAATACATTTGCTATTTAGGAAGGCAGTGAGTTGCTGCTAAACAGCTTTTTTTGAGAGAAATCAAATTAGCAGTCCCTTTTACGTAAACAGAGCTGCAAAATGCAGCTCACCTTAATGTCACACTTGTGTCTTTTATATGTCTTAATTCCCCCATTTCGAAATGTAATTTTAAGCTCTGGATAACAAATGGAAATAATAATTTATTAATTAGCAGAATTGGGAACATGTTTTACTGGTCGATAGTATACTAATTGGCACAGAAACCCTTCTATTCTGAATCCAGTGTTTGTTACTTGCACGAAATGAAATTAGCCATCTCTGATATTCCTCTCAAAACATCACCAAGATCAATAGTTATGAAAATGAGTCAGTTGTATTGATCAGAGCTATCTCAGTTTAGGGTAGGGTATTTCTCTTAAAATATTATTCAACATTGTATCTCTAAAACTAGGGGTTTAATGGAAATTGTCAAGCAATAATGTATGTTTATAAATGATAGACTGCTTAAAGTAGTATTGTTATTGATGCAACCCTAAAACTGCATGAATTAAGCTAGAGAGACAAAACCAACTTCGATTTTCATGTTTGGGCTATACCTCCTGAAAAGGTTGAAATGTGTACTAACTATGGCTATTTTAACATTGCCTAATTAGCTTTCATATATTTTATCCCTTCGGAACATTAGAATTATTTTTATTACACTGATTGAATTGATTTTATTCTTTGACTTTTGTTAAGCATTAGATACAACGGAGAACATATTTATTGCATGATACTCACATACCTTTGGTTTCGGGGTCAGACTTATGTCTGTTATCATTATTTTACAAGGATATTAAGAGTTGAGTATGATTAACGGCAAAACAATGCAATGTACTGTGCTTGATAATATTAAAGCGTTATTTACTTTAATAAAACATATATATGTTTTTGACCATTGTTTTCCATTTTACATCTGCATACAATGCATACCCTGACCACTGTAAAACAGATTGTAACCTGATAGACAAACAAACACATTTTTGACACTTTTGAAAAGCTATCATAGTCTAAAAGGCATTATATGCTCTCCACAAAAATAAGGGAGACGAAAAAATTATCTGTTGACCTTGTGATCATTCAGGTCCCTAGAGAATGGTGAGTTGATCAAAGAAGAGACTGTCCATTCTATAAATACATATTTGTGTCTATAGTTGTTGTGGTAAGCTGAGAGCAATAAAGAGAAAGGTGATTCTATCATTTTGTATAGTAGTGTTTCACATTCCTCTGTGATAAACTAACTCTTCAAATGGTGACTTTACACTGACAGCTCTTAAATCGTTGACTTTAGATGTTGTGATGTGTCCTGGTCGATTCATCATGGGGCCAGATCGTTTTGTTCTTTGGTCATGTGGCTCCTGGTGCGGTGTTCCGCAAGCCACTTCACCCTCCTCCTGTGTAGGATGTAGGCTAGGAGTTATAAATAGGCAAATGTTGAGGTAGTGGGCAGTCCTCCTCGGAGTGGGAACCGAGAACAACACAGGAAGTCACTGATACAAGTTATGTCAGATGTATTTTTTAATTTGTATTGAAATTAGAGTAGAACAGTGTCTTGTGAACAACAAGAAAAAGACTCTACAGTCATTATTATTATACACTTAAGGCCTCCTGAATTTATATATTCTAGCATAATTCAGGCAATGTAGTTGGATAAATTGTTTTAAAAGCTCTCCGTTTTGATGGAGGTGTCCAAGGGTTGCTGGCTTTGCACTGAAGGGCCAATGCCTTGTGGAGCTCAGCGCTGATGGGCAGGGAGGCTGATTCTGCTAATTGCACCAGCGTAGAGTTAAGCACACTGCAAAATGATAACAAGGGCCAGTAAATTACTATATGTGTCACCTCTTGCTTTCACTGAATTACTGTAATGGCATTTATATGCATTGTGTGTGTGTCTAGAGCAAGTCTCACTCATTCATTTTATGCTTGTTTCTTTAAAGCCTCCAATTGATAAAGTATTTTATCCTTGTGTATGTTATTACATTGATTATCTTTTATTTATTTATTTATTGCAGGCACTTATCCAAAACAAGTTACAGGAAGAAATAAATTGTCTGACTCAATGACAAATACAGGTTTTACACATGGCTGTGATTTGATCTAGGAACCATCAAATGCTATAATCAGCAGGCTTTTCCCTTACTTCATGCAAACCACGCACTACCGTGATGTTGTTTTTTTTGCTTGTGTTGAGCAGCCTAAAGAGGTAGGGTCCAACTCTATCAGACTAAGGTATTCACTCGAATAAACTGTCTCTGTTCTCTCGTCTCTCTGTTCCTTTGTTTTGAGCAAAAGGATTTCTTTTGCAGATCCGTTGTGTAAGGTGAATCATTTGTCCAAGTCTTGTTATTTCATCTATTGCACTCTGATCAAGACTGGAGGTCTTACAACATGCTGAACATAAAAAGTGGGGCCCCTGAATAGGCACAGCGCTATAGCTGCATCATTGCGAGACCAGTATTCAGATCCTGGATGCATGGTAGCCCAGGGTCCCATGGAGGGCGATGTGATTGGCCAGCAACTTCCGGGAATGGGCAGTTAGTTTTCGAACATGATTGCCTTGCCTCATCGCGCTCTAGCTCCTGCTTATGAGTTTCATGGGAAGAACGGCCTGAATATTTGTCTGAGTGGTTTTCTGCAACCAATTCATTGTGTACAGATTACTGTGCTGCCCTTTGTGACTGGCACACAGAGGGGGGTTTGTACCGGCAGTTGTGATGGGGAGGAACGAGGTTAGACAGCCTCTGTGCATGTGAGGGGGAGCTGTTATTAATGACAATAAGGACCCTCTCACCCTGGAGGTGAGTGACCTCTAGGTGAGTTTCTCGCCAGACGCCGCATACAGCCTTGTCCTTTTAACATGACCACTGTTCCGCTTCTGTCTCCATCTCATCTGTAGGTCCCCTGCTCCAACCAGTCCCTGGACAGGATTCAATTACCACTGGGCGCCTGACCTATGAACTATCTCCACCAGGATGAACCTCATCCGCTGACCCTGACTGAAAAAAGGGCTCTGGACCACAGTTAACCATCCCATCGCTCTCTTTCTTCAACTTTCTGTCCATTCTCTCTTACCATCAGTCTTCTGATTTGTCAGGCTTCCCTGCCTGCTGCTCATCGTGTGATTGTTGAACTAAAGTCTACTGATGGAAATATCTCATCTGTTTCTCCAGGTGATGTATACCTCTTATCGGTTTCTCCAGGTAATGTATACATCTCATTGGTTTCTCCAGGTAATGTATACATCTCATTGGTTTCTCCAGGGGATTTATACTTCTCATTGGTTTCTCCTGGTGATGTATACCTCTTATCTGTTTCTTCAAGTGATGTATAGCTCTCAGCTGTTTCTCCAGGGTTTACGTGCGTTACTAAGTGTGGGATGTTTTAACACAATTTGATGTGTTTTGCAATTATTGCCTCTTTCGTTTTAATTAGTTGTTTTATGATTGCAACATTATTGGCTATTGCGTTACCATTAAAAAACTCTTTTTTTCAGTGCCTTTTAAGGGGCAGACTTTTCTCCTCCTTCCAAATCGATCCCCCAACCTTGCTGTAAGCTGCAGTCGATGGTTGTTAAGCCAGCGCCGTCTCTTAATCACAACACAGATACCTGTTAATTACCAAACGGGTTCAAGTGTTTTTGCTACTTAAAGAGGGATTTGAGATTGATGCATTGCAACGCTCTGGGTTGAGCAAGTGAGC
>JACXGK010000637.1:64391-74406 GCA_016801125.1 Novumbra hubbsi
CCCCCCCCCCCCCCCCACTCTCTCCCCCACCCTGTATAGTGGCATCAGTGAGAGCGGGGCTCAATAGCCCAGGAAGCTCTGCGAGAGCAGTGATTAGACATCTCTCTGATTCTCAGCCCCAGCAGAGTTCACTCAAAGGTAAGCCAGTAGTTTACACCCTCTGAGACACTGGCTAACTCGCCCTTTGTTCTTCACCCTCCTCGGTGTTGCGAAGGACTATGCATTCGATGGTTATAAGGCGATAAACATTTAGAGAAGTTGCTTTGTCCCCACTGGTAGATTAATAGATCAGTAGAAGAGTTAAAAAGAGTTTTCATTGGAGAACAAAAAGGACATTAGCACCAGCAGTATGTCTCTAAATCGTCGCTCTTTAAAAAACGATATGGAATATGAATATCAACGGACGCGTCCTGCCTCGACCCGTGTAAGAGCCCCGCTCCTACAGAGTACACGTTTGTGTAAGATCCCCGAGCTAGCCGTTCTTTCAAACCCTGACCATCAGCCATGACAGACTCGCAGCCAAGCCCAGACCCAGCCCAGCTGGCTGCGGGGCTAATTACAGCCGTCTGGCATCTATAAGACACAATCCCAGAGGGCCGTTTTGTTGCGATCACAGCAGGCAGTGGGAGGTTAATCCCGAGAGACTGCAGGCTCAATCTCCCGCCTCCAGCCCCGCACCCCAGGCTAGCCCTCTCCCATTCACTCTAATGGCGCGTTGGAACGGCACGGCCCTGTGCTCACAGCTACCCCGAGTCCCCTGGCTACACTGCTCTCGGCCCGGGCCCTGCGGGGCCCCACCGCAGCCTCAATGGGCAACGTCCAGGGTGGACAGTCACCCTCTTTTTTTGTGGCCTCCAGCCGCCGTAGGAAAATGGTACGTGCAGAATCATGTGTGGGCAATTCAAAGAGAAAATACCGGGGGGAGGGGGACAATCCCACGACGTGCGCGTGCGTCAAGTGCGTATGCGTCATGTGTGTATGTGCTGTGGGCACTTAAACACCTAATTGGTATAAAATGATATGCTGTATTGTAATTCTTTTTTTTCCTTTTTTTTTTTTTGCACGTTATTTTTTATTTACTTCAGTATGCTGAGAATAAGCCTTTGCTCTTCCCCGGAGTATTTTCTGCATATCTGTGTGTAATTAATGTGAATTCTGACAGATGGAAGAAAAAAAAAACCTGTCCCTGTAAGACAGAGAAGGGTACATGCCACAATGTGTGAAGTGCGGGCATGGAGGAAGCCTCGTGTTTTTTCTGCATTGTGCCAGCTGGACTAGCCAGCTCCTCACAGGTAGCTACACACACACACACACCCGCGCCACACACACACACACACACTTTACATTTTTGCTGACCATCATATCTGTGATTTTGACTTGCATGACAATAAACCTGGAAGAGTTGTAATTTAATAGTACATTATACACATTACTTTTATCCCGGGTAACATGGGGTTCTGTTGTCAATTCTGGTGTCTGCAGCTTTAAAGATCACATTCTACTAAGATAAAAAATATTCTAATACTGAAATTGCCCAAAATTGAGTGCTGTGTGGAAGAGTGCTATTTTTATCAGCATCTGTGTACGATTTAGGTATTAATGTAGCTACATTATCGCAATGTATTTGCCTGGTAGCAAATACAAATTAGGATTACAACTGTTGAGAAGGCAACAGGTCATGGTTGGTAAGCTGCCTAGAGGGGTCAACGATGGAGAGTCTCTCTGACAGGCTGTGGAGGAGGATCCATTGTTGTTGGTGTGTTTGGGTATTACCTGCAGGCAACATCGCTGAGACTACAGCATTATCCTATTATTAGGCTTAGGCTAGTTGTTTACGCTTTATTGCTGCTTGTCAGGTAGGCAGACTATCCCACTGTGAAGATTTGTATTTCCCCCGAAAAAATACTCGAATGCTGTATTTTCTCATTCAGGTATACCGACTTCCAATCGGTTTTCTTAAACAGTCTTAAAAGTTCTTGAACAGTCTTGAAAGAGTGTTACACTTTTGTAGGCGTCAAACATCCTGCTATTTCGTATTGAACATTAGCGGTCGTCCCTTCATCACCGAAACCAGGTCTATGTGACATCATTGGCGGTGGCTGCAAGACCGATCTGCTTTTTCCGTACCTCTTCGTGCCCCAGCAGCACAGCAAGCCTGGTTCTCATGGCTCCGGTTTGAATTACTGCACGGCGACCTTGTTAGTTGGGATTGGTCTTGATTGACGTATCTGTTTGCAGGGGACATAATAAAAAAATCCATCATATGGTCTGGCAGATTTTGGGCACAGAACCAGGGATGACAAATGCGCTCTAGCAATAATTCAATCTGCTCTCATAATTCTGTAACTTTGAGGAACAGACAGAGTGGAATATTTAGTGCAATTAAATCGCCAAGTTATCGTCAAGCGACTGTGATCAAGTGTTTACTTAAGATGTTTTTTTTTTTACAAGAATTACCCACTGACAGATTGAAGGGAGTAAAGATTTACCACAAGTGACAGAATGTTGGCGTGAATATGTTCACAACTACTTAGTTAATGTAACCTCCAACACTCCATTGTCACACAGGCTAGCTATCAGATCCAAAATATTCTCATTAAATGTATGATCGAAGCTACTTTTAAACAATAGTTAATATATTTCCTGTTTTCAGAGGGGAAAGTATGTTTGGATAAAAGCTGATGATCCAAACCTTAGCAAACAAATCAACTGGTGGGGAATTTTAGATAAGCAGCTGAAAAGTCTCCAACTGCACACCACACTCAACACTTCTAACACAGGAGAAGACATGTCATGTCATAATATTGCAATTGAATATTATGACATTATGTAATAATTGTCTTCCTGCACTGGTGAGTAGGTTGAAAGGCTAAAATTGTAAATCAAGAGACATTTAAAACCGTCTTGGTAGAAATGTCAAAAACATATTTTTTTCTATGTATATTGTGCTTCTTGTGTGTTAAATGTCTGTGACAAAAGTGTAGGAGTAAGTCGCTCTAAATGGCGGGGAAAGTTCATGAGGCTCTGTCAGGAGCAATATCCGTCTGCTGCTGATCGAAAGTCTGGGACATGTCAATGCAGGCGTGTGAGACTGTGATTGAGAAGAGCAACATACGAGGAGAGGAGTAGACTCCGTAGAGCTGTGGGCTCTCAGCTCCCCCTCCAGTGGAGAGATCTTGGCAGTGTCTCCCCTTCATCTGTTCCCCAAGGCAGAGCAGCTCCCCCAATGATCCACACTTCTCCATATTTTACACCCTGAAATGGGCACCGCTCCGATCCCCGATTCCTCTTCGTATGTCCCTCCTTCATCAATCCGTTTGTGTGGCTTCACATTCCTGCATTCTCGCGCCAATTACGTGAGAATGCAGTTGTGGATTACTTTAAATATTTAGAGATTTTGTTGACAGTTTGGAATTCTACTGCGAACCCCATAAGGTTCCATTCAACTAAACAGAGAAGCTTTGAGACATTTGTCTTGTCTTTGTTATCATAAAAGACTCTTCTTATGTTACACCCGCTACGTTTAAAAGATTTTTAGTTCATTTAATGAACTCGATGTCTGATCAATTTCCCAACATAACAATTTATTTTCACATGTTAAAGAGCATTGATGTATTTGTAGACAAGTACTCTAAATACCAGACTCTATCATACTCTTCAATTAAAATCCAGTGGACAACATTTGCTCTTTTTTTAGGTCCTTACTGTCTCCATACTGTCTGGCCATTTGACCAGTTGAGAATCAACAAATGTATTTCAGGTGCTCTGCCAGACAACTTCTCCGACAGCAATTACATTTCTCGCCACTCGTGTGGGCGTTGACATGGATTACTTGCAAGGTGATTGGCCAGTGTGGCAGGATGTTTATATGATGGTAGCTGGTGGTTGGTCAAGGGGGTTATTGAGGATTCTGATTGATGCCTACCCACGGTGGGAGGTGTTTAATTGCTGGGAATAACTACGTGACATCACATGACCTCGGTTCAGTTATAACATTTGTATACATAATTGTGTTGAATTATTTTGAAATGCCTTGCGGGGTTACACTAATACAGTATGTTTATGCAATGTACAAATGTATACTATCGTTGTTCCTATTTGTTTTAGATGTTAGATCAATATAATGTAACAATCATGTATTGTAAAACATTTGATGCTATTGAAAATGGACATCAGGCCAGTATTTGCCTGAAGCATTTTGAGGCAACTGTTCTCATGAAAGTGGAATCCCAGGTCATATCAATATATTTCCTTATCAGGTCAGAAGTCAAAATGTGCAAAAACAGATCATGCTTGCTAACTCACTCTAGATTGACTGTAGGAGCTTTAGTAGCCATAGTCCATATACATCTTTTAATCCAAAGGTCATCTTGGGGTGCTGAACACTGAGATGTTGGTAGAATTATTGTGCATTATTCTCATAAATGTTGTTAGAAGATTCTTCACCTTGAAAGAGGTCTATGATCCATGATTACATGATTGTCTATAAACAGCCCCAGTATAGTACTGATTTAACACTATGTTTCCATGAAGAAAAAAATATTCTTCTCCAAAGATACTGTGTGGAAGTTTTAGGCAACCTGAGAAAATGTGGTTGAAAGCTATTTATCTCAGCTGTTTCTTTGTAAAACAATAAATACATAAAACAATACATAACCGTGAATTAAACGCAAAGAAATGTGAACAAAGTGAAAAGCACTAACATTATATTTTAGACAAGATGCAATGGAACCTAACATGCTAGAAAATTACAGAAAATCGCAAGTATTTGAAGGAACAATTGCATTCTGTTTTGGGAGAAATGTAAGGTAAGGTAAGGTAAGAAATAAAATCAATTTCTACGTCTTCACCAAAAAGGGCTATCATTTTGGAAGACACTGTATAATGTAATAATAATGATTTACCTTAACGTCTGAAAGACATTGCAGTCTACACACGATGCCAGATTAAGTGGTCAGATAATTAGGGCAGTTGATGTTAAGTATTGCAAACGTTATCCACCAAATCTGAACTGAACCAGTCACTATTCAACCGGTAAGGTAATTGTTAAAAACTTTTCATCACATTCTCTAAGGATTGTCTAACTATTTTCAAAATAGCCAAGCCTAAATCTGCCAACAGAAATCTGCCCCGCCTTGCTACAGAAATAAAAAACATGGGCTTAATTTCTTTCTCTAGCAACCAAAACAAAGACACAATCCTAGTCCTATTAACAACCCAGGGTGAATCTTTACCCCTATTTCTAAATTGAAAAGATATATTTTGTTTATATTAGAGTCATTTAACAGATGCTCTTATCAAGAATAATACGGCGTAAGCTGTGGGTGCATTCATTGTTACACGCTTGTCTCTTGGCCCCCAGACTGAATCGAACCAACAAGTCTGACATTGCTGGCAAAATGCTTTACCAACTGAGCTACAAAATACTTTTCTGTCACATGAAAGTGCTCACACGTGCATATGCTTAACCAAAGGTGTTTTTGCACCATGTGCATTATTGAACATTCACATGTATCCTACGGCCATGTGGGCATTGCTGTGTTTACCATATAACGTCATTATTAATCAACATAATAAAACTGAAGAACAAAATGTATAATAAAACCTGCTAAATTACCAAATTAATTTAAATTATTTTCCCTTGGGGGGAACCAAATGTAAATGTTAAATGTTTTATGTTATGTTTACCTTGGCACTCCTTAGTCAAGACAGGTCAGTCAATTGTGAGGAGTGTATTGGACTATAAGCTATTCTCACTGAAGCCTTATTAAAAGAAAAAAACATTAACACAGACCAGACCTGCTGGCTCTCTAAACGAGATGGGTTTATTGAATGTAAAACTTGAAAAGCTGAGTTTTGTAATATCTTTAATGGTGTCATATTTCAGGACCAGTGAGGTCCTCATGCCAGCACGTGTGCTGATAGACTGTCTCTTTTCCTGTGCCAGCTCCCATGCCAACATCCACTTACATTTCAGAGGACTACTTGAATTGTTGATGTACTCCATTCACATGAAACAACATGGCTGAGATTACATTTTTGTCACTGCCTGTTTCTTTAGCGTTTCCTCTTTTTTTTTCAAATTGATATAACACTGCTTCAATTATGTTTGATATTGATCCTATGTTTTTGCCCTTTAACAGGACAGACTTGTCTTTGTTTGCATAATAATTTCCATTGTGTAGCATGCAGGATTGTGGCTGTCAATCGTGGGAAAATAGAGCGACATGCGTGGGCATCGCACAGAAACTTGGTACCGACACAATTTTATTTACACTAGAAAAACTCCGGGGGGGAGGTCTCTATTGAAAAAGTGACGAACGGTATCGTGGAAGGTGGCATATCTAGCTAATGTACTGATATTTGAAAGTTAACACAACGAAATAAGATAGCGTCTAGAGTCTTCTTCGATATGTCTTGGAAAATGTAACGTAATGTAAACAAGCTCAATGTTCTTACGCTTAGCCATCGGTGTGCTGGTCGTCACATGTTCATTACTCTCTCTCAGATCTTTAATTGCTCACTTCGGCTCCTTTGCTGTTCGTCCTCATATTAGTAGCATCCATTTTTATAAATTTTTTGAGAACATTAAAATGTAAATATGTAAATTGACTTCCTTGTGTGAACTGACAATTCAGTGCAGATTAGGTAGATTATTTCAAAATCTTTACTTTAATAAAAGTGTAAAGATGAATGGTATTGTATAAATGGCCCTTCATTTTATCAACTGGTAAAGATATTAATTGGTTAGAGCAGATGGTTAACAGGTTTGTAATAGTAGATTTGATGAGCTGAATGGTACGCTGACCTCTTAACTTTACACACCCTAAACAGTTTGCAGTGTTTTGCATCAATCAAGGACAATTACCAAAATAGTCATCAACAGCTTGTTTTCTCTGTGACTGCCTCGGCTTCCAGATTGTGTGCCTCTCCCTCCCTCTCTCAGAGTCTTAATCAATGCAGATGTTGTTGTATTTTTTTGCATCGATAATTAAGAAGCCAGTCATTAGAATATCTGAAAAGAGCCTGCTTATGTAAATGAAGGTGACCATGTTTCAAGTTCATTTATTGTTATTATATGTTGGAAAGGGACCCATAAATGTAAGGAAACAACAGTTAAAATGATGGATCACAATTAATTGGATCATTTTCTGTAATGTATCATGATATATTTTGGAATATTTCTCTGTACAAAGCAGTAAATTAAGTTACATGCATTCTGCACGTTGATTACAACAAACATACACAAAATATAACATTAAATAGTCTACTCCATTTTTGGAAAAAGGATGCACACACACACAACAAACACATTATTATAAAGAATGGACATAGAAAATAATGTTAAATAGCCTACTGCCTTTTCTAATTTTTCATGTCCAACACAATGAAACACACACACACAACATACATTGCTGTTACTATGTACTATTGATTCTGCAGCTCTGGCACTTAACCCATATTTACACCTATCAGTATAACTGGTATCTTTATTGGTATAGTTCTTGTACATAGTGTCTATTATTTTCTTCCTTCTTAATGTGCATTCACTTTTGTCCTTTTTTATTTTGACAATATTTCAAATGTTTGATATTGATACAGCATAGGATATTAAGCCTGCAAGTAACAATTCAATGTACAATTTACACCTGTATAAATAAACATTTGTTTCAACATTGGTATATTGTGTCTACCAGAGAGAATTTTAAGAACAACATGCCCTGAAATCTGTTTAGGATAAAGGCTTTTTAATAGATAGTGTTATTTTTTTTTAATGTATTGTTGGTGAGTACTCATCAATATAAAACACTAGTCACCCTGCAAGGGTATATTTGCTATAAACCAGCTTTTCTGTGAACTACTACTTTGAAACCAGTGGCTCTGGGTGTTGGGCCTGGATTAGTGTGGGCTGCAGCAATGCAAACATTACTTTTACAGCAGAGTGGAAGGCGACAATTGTGGGGGCATTGAAATGAACATCTGGGTCTCTATATCAGGTGCTTAACAGATGGTGCTAATGAGCAAGTTTTAGATGACACTAAAATAAAGCAAATGGGACCTGACAAACATCTGCATCCAACAAGTATGAATAGACAAGAGGAAATAAAGGTACTCTGCCTGTCAGGTCCTGACTGGGGACCTCTCGGCATCTCTCTGTGCCTGGGGTTCATAGTCAGGGCCTGGCTATAGACCAGTGTTCCTCCACCCTGCTCCTGGGCGCCCCCCTGCCCTGCCTGTTTTAGATCTCTCCCTGTTTGGTCACACCTGATTCAAAAGATCAGCACATTACGGAGTCCTTTATGAGCTACATGGATGGCTTTTGGATGTGCAAAGTGAACATTTTCCTCACTATGTCATTGCATTCCGAACTGCAATATTAGAGAAAGGTCTCTCTTGTCTCTAACAGCTCTGACTACATTTTGTCTAGATAACGACCTGTTGCAGTTGTTTTCAGAGACTTCGAAGCCTACCACACCTACTGCAATTTCGTTTTAGTTTAGTTGTGAATTTGAGTTTAGTTTTCTTGTTCTAATAGGCCGCATGGCGGCAGAGTGTTGAGTATTGAAGATTTGAGTGCTATGTCAATAATTAAAAGGTTCTAATTTCCTACAATGTGGTGTAATTTCAATCCTTACTGTTCTCTGAATCCTTTGATGATATTATGTACCAAATATGATGAGATCCCCCCCAAAAAACTTTATGGTGAGAAATGTTATTCTTCAATTGTGGCACTATTCTTTCACAGAATGGTGAAACCCTCCACATCCTCACTTCTGAAAGGCACATTCTCTCTGGAATGATGTTTAAATACCCAATAGCGTTATTTACCTGTTGCCAATTGACTTAATTAAGTTGTGAGATATTCCTCCAAGTTTAGATTTTAGCATTACACACCTTTGAAGAAACAATAAAATGTCTCAGTGTCAACATTTGATATGATGGACTATGTTCTATTGAATATAGGGTTCAAATGATTTGCACATCATTGCATTCTATTTGTGTTTACATTTTATGGAGCTTCCCAACTTTTTGGGAAACAAGGTTGTATTTTGCAGGTGGTAATTTTAGTTGTGTTCACAAGAAAATTAAGGGCTTTTTGGTTTAATCAATACTTAAACAAAAAAACTTCATAGAATGGTTCAAGAGGAAATGCTTAACTCCACTGAAGAGACCAGTGAAAAGTCTAAGTCTAAATCATATCTAAACCGTATGGCTAATGCTGAAAAAAAGCAGTTGGTGAAGGGCACCCCTCAAATTGGAGCAGTTTGCTGCTGAAGAGAACTATTTTGCCAGTAAAAGCATTTGTTGCAATTATCTTGGCCGGGAAAGGGTGGTTAGCTGTTAAAACAAGCCAAAGGCTGTGAAAGCTAGTACTAGCTCTGAAGTGACTACACTTTCTTTATGACATTTTTCTTTTTTCAAAATTAATTTTATAAAAAGTTATGTTATATTTAACAATATTTTCCTATTTCAAGTATAATTTAAAAAGGTTTAAAATAGTAGCTTGTTTTACTCTTTGTAAACAAATATATTCAAACATAATCTCTACAGCCTGAATTAAAACATGTTTCAGACTATCCCTTGAAAATAATGGATGGCCCATTCTTGCATCTATAGCTTTTAGTTTTTTCTATGAATTCCATTGTGATCTAATTGTGTTCTGTTATTTCTCCTCCTTTTGTACAGATAAAGGGGCAGGGTGAAAGCTTTGTCTTTGTTTCAACTGCTGATAGATAGGATATTTATCTTTTTGTCTACAACAGTATTATGCGATACTAAACTGATCATTTTATGAAACTATTACATCATATATTTGAATTCTATTGGTAAATGGATTATATTGGTAAACGTACGCTTTGGAAGACATAGCTATGCTATAATTTTTTTTTTTATCCAGACAGCCAGCAAGACCAGTAGACAGGTAGGGATGGTCAGGCAGAACGTAGGGATGGTCAGGTGGAACGTATGGATGGTCATGCTGAATGTAGGGATGGTCATGCTGAACATAGGGACC
>JACXGK010000637.1:74506-97906 GCA_016801125.1 Novumbra hubbsi
AGGCTGAACGTAGGGATTCTCAGGCTGAACGTAGGGATTCTCAGGCTGAACGTAGGGATTCTCAGGCTGAACGTAGGGATTCTCAGGCTGAACGTAGGGATTCTCAGGCTGAACGTAGGGATTCTCAGGCTGAACGTAGGGATTCTCAGGCTGAACGTAGGGATTCTCAGGCTGAACGTAGGGATTCTCAGGCTGAACGAAGGGATTTTCAGGCTGAACGTAGGGATAGGCATACTATGAAATATGTTGGTGGATAGGGGATTTTGTGGATCTGTTTTACTTCTAATAGCCCTGGGAAGCTTATTAAGATTGACTCAATTACCAGAAGATTTTAGTCTAAAATCTGTCTGCATATGCCAGGTCGTTGTTGGATCTTACAGCCAGAAAATTAGCCATTGGATTCCTCCACAGAGACAGTATATTAAAAACATATTTATATATACCGGATATTTTATGTGCTATAATTATTTTTCACATTTGTTAATACATTTTCCCATAAAAAGTAAGTGAACCTAAGGGGCTTTGATTTGGATAAGTAATGTAATGAATTATACACTTTACATCTGCTGAATCATCTCAGCTGGGGTTCAGCGATTTTGGTTGGATTTGGAATTTGGGCCGCCCCTAAGGACCTTGTTGCTGTGACAATGAAAACTATTTAGCATCACTCTTGACTTAGCTTACTCCACATTTGATTCTGACCTTTTCCTCCAAAAAATCTAACAAATTAAAACTGGATTTTCCATCACAAACACAAAAGTGAGAACTAAATATACTGAATTGCTGTATACAATGCAGCCACACTGAAGTAGCTTTCAGCGTGTGCATTGTTTGTGTTTTGCAAACCGAGCACATTCAGTGCATAACTGTGGCTGTAGGGCCCAAAATAGGCTATCAATACATAGCCCTCACTTGTGGATCTGTTCAGGCGCTGGCATTGGCCTTGTTGTTTCCCCACATCTCACAGAGTCAGGACCGCTTCTTCTTCACATACATACTTGATTAATAGCCTGCGGATTGGGAGCTTTCACATACTTGTGTCCTTCCTTTCTCCAGGTCATGGAAGGGCAGGTGGACAGCTCATACCGTGGCCAGATATTCAAAAATATTATCATGCATCAGGGAGATGCATGCTTTAGAATCAATCCATTTTCCACCAGGTCCCAGAGGGTAGCCCTGCTCATGCTCTAGGACATATGAATACAGTGAAGTATTGTGATAGTGTCAGACCAGCTGCTGTTATGTTTGTGTACGCTGCTTTCGGGATTTTATGCTCCGTGCCTCAAGATGTCCTTTGACTGCAGATATATAGGTTTATGTTTCTTCCCTACGGGCTGTGCTTTTCAAGAAGTCAGCATGTCAAGTACCCTCATGCACTCATCTTAGTTAGACCATAACATAGTTGTCAAGCAGGCATTTCTGACTTGTTATCGTTTGACCCAAGGAAGATACTTTTGCGTTATGACAGTTAAGAAAGTGAATCACAGGGATTTTCAACTCAAATGTATACTTTTTAGACACCTTTCATAACCTCTGCTAAAGCAGAGCCCGTTTAGAATGTGGAAGTCAAAAACATTTTCCTGGACATGTATTGGGATTTGTAAAGTTATGTGTTGTCCCAGATTGCACGTAAAAAGCAACACCCAAGGAAAACTTGTTTTCTAGTGGTAGAGCAAGGAGACATTGCTGTTATAAACGGTTCCACTCTTATTTTGGATATTGATGAATATTTCAATTCTTCTGCCACTTTGCTGCTCTCGTTCTCTCATTCTGCCTCTCCATGCTGTGCACCTTGTGTAGGGAACATCTGTCTGGCGTCAGTAAGGAGCCTGGCTGTGCAGATTGGAGCAGGTAAAGGAGCACATTGCAGCCCAGCTAATGATGAGAGTGTCTGCCCTCTCTCTTGGAGGAGACACAAGCTGCCGCTTCACGCTCGCTCACTCCACTCATACGCCCAGGGAAACAGATTTCCAAACATATGCAGTGTGTTTTTTATCCAGCAGAGCACTTCAGTTCCCGACAAACACAAATAACCTTATGGGACATCCATATCGCATGACAAGGGGGTGGGCGCAAAGGAGTTTTAATGTTTTTCTCTTTTTATGTAATTGGATTTTTTCAAAAACTTTTAGAGATTTGCTTACCAATGCCAAGTCTAAAAAAGAAAAATGCAATGTTTTCTTTCCTGGCTTAAACACATGTTAATGCACTTGTTATAACATGTGTTGTTACATTTTTGTTAATCCTTCCCAGAGAAAAGAACGTTCCTTGGATTTCAGAAGAGGTAAAACAATTATAGTTTCTGCTCGTTTAAGTACACATGTGTGTGTTTTGGACTGGCAGGGTTATTCAGTTAAATCTTTGGTTGTTCTAGTAGTGTCCCCAAGAAGTACCAAAGATTAAATACTGGCACAAAATGTTAACCAATAATATCACATATGTAAACAATTTACTAATATATTAAACATGAATTAATAAATATTATAAAGTATTGTCATATGACTAAGGCGATTCATGATGAGTTTAGTAAATAACCTTAATATATGACTAGTTATTAATAGATAATGGTTCACGTTACCTCATCTAAAGTGGGTTGTATTTACATACACATATAAATAAGTGTCTACTAAATTCTCAGTAGTCGCTATTATGGAATATGAGAAAGTGAAATAATAATAATATACAGCAAAACATAACACAAAAATTAAAATATACACAACCACGTTTCCAAGAAGTTGGGACGCTGCATAAAATGCAAATAAAACCAGAATTGAATGATCTGCAAATAATTTTTCCATGTATTAAAAAGAAAATTGTATAAGGACAACATATCGAATGTTGAAGCTGAAAAATGTAATTGTATTTGGAAAAAAAATCCCATTTTGAATTTGATGCCAGCAACTTGTTTAAAAAAGTTGGACATGGCTTGTATACTAGTTTTGCATCACCTTCCCTTTGAACAATACTCTGTAAGCGTTTTGAAAGTTAACTGTTTTCCCAATATTGCTTAATATTGGTTAACAGTTTGGGGTCTTTGTTGTTTTTTTTATTCAAATTGTGCCAAATGTTTTGAATGAGAGACAGGTCTGGACTGCAGGCAGGTCAGTTTAGCACCCAGGCTCTTTTACTATGGAGCCATGCTGTTGTAATTTGTGCACAATGTGGTTTGGCAAGGAAGGCCTTCCTTGAAAATTACGTTGTCTGGATGGCAGCATGTGTTGCTCCAAACCTGTATATATTAATTAGCAATAATGGGTCCTTGCAGATGTACAAGTCACCCATGCCTTGTGCACTAATGCCCCACCATACCATCATGGATGCTGGCTTTTGAACTGCTCTAGAAAGAGTCTTTGGGGTTACAAACATCAACCATTTTCACAATGATGGAGCCCACTTTGCTTCTGGGAACTTTAGATTCTTCGTAATTCTTTAATAATCTTCCACCGGTCTAGGCCTATGATATTTTGGACTTTTAGAGTTCATTTATGGCTTGGCATTAGCACCAAAAATGCTATTTGAAATGTTGGACATGAGGTTTTCAAAAATGGAATACAAATAATTTATAGAGCAGCAGTGTCCTTCACATTATTCTAAGAAATGCCATGAGAGAGATTGTTATATATCTGATCATTATTGCCTATACACTTAAGAAAATAAACAAAAAATGAAACAGGCATTCTAGTCACATTCTGGAAGTGTTTAGGCCTATAATTGTTCAACAAAATTAAACTTTACTATTGGATGTAAAGCACAAATATGTTTTTAATACACTTGCTTGTCATAATTATTTCCTGCAACAATTGGAGGGGAAAAAAATTGAAAAAAAATCACAATGGTTTTTATTTTAATTTGTTTAGGACTTAATGTTTGTAGTTCTTATTTGATTTTCGTTTTTCAAAAATATATTGTATGTTTTTTTAGTTCATATAAAAAAGTTATTGATGTAGCTGTGGTTAGTTTAAGTTACTCTTAACAGATAAGGTTACAGGTGAATTTGGAGAATGGTGAGATTCTAGCTGGGTGGAGTCACTTCAGAGTTCAACCAGTGCTAGAACAGAGAAGATCTTTGACTACTCCGAGAAGAGACCTGAAGTGGCAGACCAATATGCTTGTAAGGTTTGAGCATCCCCTGAGAGTTAGTAGGGGCAGTTCTACTTGTTGATCCACAGACAGGCACCATGGTCATTGATGCAAACTTAAATTAAAAGTCAATTGAAAGTACAGAGGAGTGGAGTGTCATGGAATAACTAAAGGTTGTGGTACAAGCAGAGGGGGCAGCCTACAATAAGTTAAAGAAATATGTATGTAAAATTACATTGTATTCATTAGTGCCTGTTCCTCATTTGAGGAATCTTGTGGAGCATAAACCTGTAGGAGTGAGTCACCACCTTGATGTTTGTGGAGAATAACAAGGTGCTATCTTGGGCCCTACCACGGGGAGGGGGGGGGCTGGGGGGGCACTGTGGAGTTGTGAAGATTAATGGACATGTTAGGGAGCCTTCTGGTGGAAGAAGTGCAGCTCTGTTTTGTCAAGGTTGAGCTTAATATGGTGGGCTGACCTCCAAGCTGAGATGTCAATCAGGTTTCCACAAATACGTGTCGACACCTAGGTCCCTGTAGGGGAGTATAAGAAAAAACATGTGAGGATATAACTGATCCAAGTTACTTGGTGAATAGAGAGAGGAGGGCCTATGACAGAGCCTTGGGGAACACCAGAAAAAAGTAAGAGTCAGACAGGCCCAAATCTAAAAGGGTGGAGAAAAGGATCTGATCATTCACATTGTAGTTGGCAGTGGATATATCTAAGAACAAGAAAACAGAGTGTTAGTTTGCGCATTAGAAAGAGCATTTGTGACATAGAAACGATCAGTCTTAGTTGATCGTCTTAATGCCTAACTGGTTGGGATAGAGTAGTAGATTGTTCAGTGAGTGAGAACAGGACAGTTGACTTGAAGACTGCACACTCAAGTGTATAAGAAAGCAAAGACAGAAAGGATGCCGTACAGTAGTCAGAAGGGTCAATAGTTGTTTGTGGGGTATGGGAGCGACTCTTGAAGGTTAAGGGGGACACATCATGAATGAAGGGTGCAGAGACCACTCAGGTCTTTACCTACACAATATTTTGACCCAATTTCAATAAGACACGGGTTAAATAATGATTTGTATGCTTTGGTGACACTTCTACAGAGATGTCTTCCTTCACAGAGAAAATACATATCCTGTCAATTGCGTGAATGGTTTGAATTAGGTGTGGCAGAACTAACCATTTGGCTCAACTACCTCTGTCCTTCACTCTCCTCTAGAGATTTACAGCACGTCTTGGAGACCATTCATTTCTCTAAGGGTGATGTGCTAAAAGGAAGTGCGTTCTAAAATGAAGGCAATTCTTTGTATTGTACTTGGGCTGAGTATACCCAGAGGGATATGGTACTCATCGTATGCACTTAATTTAAAAGTATTTGACGCTTCCCTCTGTGTAATTCAACAATAGCCCCAAACATCCCTGTACATCTGGAGGTGCTTAACACTGAAGGGGGTTTACATCCTGTTGTCCTTTCTGGCCAGACAAATGTCAAAGGTTCTGCTTACAGGAGGTCATCATGAGGAAGTAATCACCTCACCAAGCCCAACCAGGGCCTCCCTCCTTACACACACGCACAGTCCCACCCACTTCAACTATGTGATTCATTACTACGCGTGTGTTTTAGCGAGCAGGCAGTGTGCAGCCTAGAGTGTATGTGGGTGTGCACAAGGGGCTACTGCCAGCCTGATGTGTGTGCAAAGTCATGCATGGCAGGTACAAATGTCCATTTTGGACGAAGGTCTTCGATTAAAAAATCCACAGGTTAAGCGCAATAATTGCTCTACTGCCCTGTACAAGAAGCCTGCACTTTTCGTGGGCCTGCTCACCGACAGCTGATGCTGCAATGTGGGCTGCCGTTTGCTGCCGTTGGTTCTCTGTTCCCTGAAGGGAGCATTACATAAGAACCCCGCCGCTCCCTTGTCAGCTCCATCCCCCGTCCGCACGCACAGTACTCATGTGGGTAACCTTCGCAGCCTCTCACCATCGCTATAACAACTGGCCTCCCTGCAGCGCCTGCTCTGCTTTAGTTGCCTTGGTGAGGTGACTGTGGAGGTTGCACTGCAGAAGGGATGAGGTCCTCTGGTTCTGGTCATAAAGGATCAGACAGGAGCCGGGAATAGACATCTGTGAACATTACAGTTTAACTTTTAAGGATTTTTGGTTAGTTGAGTCTGTCATTTTTTTGTGGTGAAGGGATATTTTTGGCCTTTGCATATCATAAATTAGCTCTATCACTGTGTCATTTTGACAGATTTGAACTCATTGTTGTTTCATCCGCAATGCTGTAGTGTGTCAGTGTGTTATCTACATTTTTCCCCAGCACACTGTCCTGGATGTATTACATTAACTCTCCCAGATTTTTTTTGAAAAAGAAGCTAAACAGCCGTAAAAGCCTTCTCTAATCCAGTCTGTCATAGTGTGTAGACAGTTAAAAAACAGATTGGACCATCTCCATGCAAACAACTGTTTAAAACCACTAGCTCCATACATAAAAACACTTCATTTAATGTGCCCCCTTTCTTCACACCCACAGTCATTGTGCATAAAATCCTGCTTTTTCTTGAAAAGATTCTACTCGCAGCCACAGACAATGTTCCCCCACACAAGCTGTCGTCTTTGTCATCCCCCTTAGTCAGTAAAGCAGGATCTTTGGCACGGAGTCCTGGGGACAGGTGGGTGCTCAATGAAGCCTGCCTTCCTGCTCTTGTGTAAGCTGGTCAATCTCCACAGTTATGAAGAGCAAGAGAAACTGAGAAAGGATAGTGAGTCAAGGTGTTAAAAGGAAGAACTGCCACAGAGGAAAACCAGTTTTTAGAGATAGCACTGTTGCCCCTCTTAAAGCCAGCAATACTTCCCTGTGAATAGCAACAATTGACGTGGTAATTGTTTAATTACATTCATTAACATCACAAAGTACCTCTACCAACTTGTTTTAATACGTTTGTCATGTTATCGTAGTCGGCATTAAAAGATTCACCAAGGGAGATTTCATATGCTGTTGATCATAGATTTCCAGTTAAAACAACATTTTGTAAAAAATGTGGCCAGTGTAAGAATGTAAGTTTACTAGCATGAATATAAACATCTCAGTCGTTTCAGTAATATGTTAAGTGTGAGTTACAGGTCATGTCTTACTGTGTTGTTTGTTCAGAATAAAGTTAAAGAATTGCCAGTCAACATGTCAATTACCTTGGATATTCATAAAAGTCTAAATAAAAATCCATATCCAAAAATGTCTGTTAATGTCTCTTACATCATTTATTTACAAAGGTTTACATTAAACCACCCTGTATCTATCTTCATTAGTTATAGGGTATATTGGCCTGCGCTAGTGAGCACGAAGTCAACAGATTATTAGAACATGACAGCAGATGCCTTGTTGGCTGTAAAACCCCAGTCTTCCCGGTCTGTCCTCTCCTGTCCCTATCAGCCAACTCTCCACTTACTCTTTACATCTTTTTCATTCAGGTTTAATCTCAACACTATTTTCATGTATTAGGAAGGAAGGAAGTTCTGGTAGATCCATATGGATTCAGAAAGTGGGGCTTTTATAATCATTTTAATTACATGAAATATCTTGTGGTTAAGCAGAAAAGAGGCGTAGTGTGTGCAGATGAATAACACATCCATCAGGTTTTTATGAAACAATGTTTACTGTTTATTAGTGTAATACCCCCCAAATCAACTCTAGGCCTTGAAGCCAGCACCAGTGCTTTTTCATTGTTATTCTCTAGTGAGGGACCGATTTAGACCTGGTAAGCCTTTTGTGTGCGATTCACTATCAGGTAGAACAGAATAATATACATGTGCAAATGTCTTTAGTCAATACAATATAGTCCTACCAACTGTCAAATCTGCAAAGACCCCTGATCTGTATTATTGACCATTATCATAGCCAAAAGGTTTCTTTGTTACGGTGGTGTATTTTTATGCTACAATTTGTAGAGGAACCTGTTTACATTCCAGGGTGCTTTAGTTCACTTCTTTCTGCGGCTCTGTGAGGTTCCAAAGCACTGTATAGATTTATTTCAGCTGATGAAATTAAAAAGACAGCACAGTGTGTGTGGTGTGCCTGGAAGCAACGCAATTTGCCTGCGAGTTCACGATACGGGTTGAGAGGGGAGCTCCTTTGGGGGGGATTAAATAGCTTCCTCTCTTCCTTCCCTCCTCCCCTGCCCTCCTTCCTTGCAGAACACAAACAGCTTGCAGGGTTGTGCAGTGAGAGAGCACAACATGTTTGCCACTGCGCTGCTCACAGGTAACAATAAGCTGGGGTCAAAGGTTAAGAGGAATTGTGGAGCACTGAATCTCGTGTTCCTAAGGCAAACCAGGGCAGTAGATGGTGTTCACATAAGGCGTTATGTTCGCTTCGAGAGGATGTTTTGGCGAAGAGGAAGGCTATTGTTGTCCCGATCAGAGCACTGAATGGCAGGGGGATAATCCATGTAATCTCTTAATCACGCGTACATGCCATCTACATGTCTAGAGTGCAGTGGCATCGTCACTATTGATCAAGCCCTATGGAGAGTCCAGAAAACCTTTAGATGTATTTCTTTTTTTCCATTTCGGCGATTCACGTGATCTTTATAAGTCCCTTCGATATCTTCTCTTCGAATTTGTATGCTCACATAAGATGGCTTTATGGTCGTATGACACAGAGCCAGACCAAAAGCCTGTTTCACAAACAAAGACAAATAGGTATATGCACTTTAATTCACCTGAGAACATCAACGCGTTTACCAGAACAGTCTCTTTATTTATAAAAAATAATACTATAACACTATCACATAAACACCATCCTGGACATTCTGGATCCACAGTCAAAGCAGTCTTGATTGTATCCGGTGCTGTTCTCTTTCATCCTGAACAAGAGGTATGTGTCAGGGAGAAGGACAGCAGCTTCATAGCACTCTGCATCCCACAGCTGGATCCTCCCTAAAGTTCAACAGGGCGTGTAATGGTTGTCCACCTGCTACTGGTGCTGGAGGACCAGTAGGGGGCACTCTTCCCTGTGGTCTAATGATGAAATCTCAATGCCCCAGGGCCGTGAACGGGACACTGCTCTGCATTGGGGCCTGCATTTCAGATGGGATGTTAAGCAGATACGAATGTGTTAAATATGGGTAAATAAATGCTTGGTCTCAAATCTTCACTGATAGTTTCGGACCACAGGGAGTGAGGGCATGTCACCAGGTCACCCTCCACCAGGTCACCCTCCACCAGGTCACCCTCCGCCAGGTTACCCTCCGCCAGGTCCCCCTCCGCCAGGTCACCCTCCACCAGGTCACATTCCTCCAGGTCACCCTCCTCCAGGTCACATTCCTCCAGGTCACCCTCCGCCAGGTCACCCTCCACCAGGTCACATTCCTCCAGGTCACCCTCCTCCAGGTCACCTTCCTCCAGGTCACCCTCCTCCAGGTCACCCTCCTCCAGGTCACCTTCCTCCAGGTCACCCTCCTCCAGGTCACCCTCCTCCAGGTCACCCTCCTCCAGGTCACCCTCCTCCAGGTCACCCTCCTCCAGGTCACCCTCCTCCAGGTCACCCTCCTCCAGGTCACCCTCCACCAGGTCACCCTCCTCCAGGTCACCCTCCTCCAGGTCACCCTCCTCCAGGTCACCCTCCTCAGGGACGCGATTGAAATTATTCATTTGTTTTATTAGTGCTATTATTATCATTTTTCTTTTTTTTCTGCGAGATCTCAGTAAACCTGAACCTTTCCTCATTATGTGTTATTGTTGTTATTTATGCTTAAATTCAGCAGCCTCAGACCAAGGAAGATTGACAGTTATTTTGTGTTGCTTCCATTTGCGAATAATCGCACCAACTTCTTATCAAGCTGCTTGGCGATGGTCTTGTAGCCCATTCCAGCCCTGTGCAGGTCTACAATCTGGTCCCTGACATCCTTGGACAGCTCTTTGGTATTGGCCATAGTGGAGAGTTTAAAATCTGATTGATTGCTTCTGTGGACAGGTGTCTTTTTTACAGGTAACAAACTGAGATTAGGAGCACACCTTTAAGAGGGTGCTCCTAATCTCAGCTCGTTACCTGTATAAAAGTCACCTGGGAGCCAGACATCTTTCTGATTGATAGAGGATCAGATACCAATTTCAGTATTAATGCAAGTAAAATGCAAATCAATGTATAACTCATTTAAACATTATTCTGTCTCTCACTGTTCAAATAGACCTACCATCAAAAGTATAGATTGATCATTTCTTTGTCATTGGGAAAACGTACAAGATCTACAAAAAGCAGTGGATTAAATATTTTTTTTTCTTCCACTGTAGCAGTTGATTGGTTTCTCAAAACCATCAACAACACTCCAATGGGGTTTCACAAACAGGGGAATTAAAACAGTATAATACATTTTGTAACTTTCAATAATAAATAAAATAATAATTCAGTTGTTAACTTGCTAAAAGCTGATGATAAACTTTTCTACTTTCTTAATATTACTGTAAACACGATCAAACTTAGACTCAGATAAGTTGGGGCAAATAAATGGTAATTTGAAGGAAAAAAAAGTATACCATATTTTTAGGGTCCCAAAAGTGTATCTGTCTCAGTAATCTTGTCTCAATATTCAACATGCGGTTTATTTCTCTTTCACATCTGTGTCATCCAGCTGGTTACTCTTTCATTGTTTTTTCTGCAGAAATACAAAGATCTTGACCAATCGACACTTCCTTAGATACATGTACATATCCTTTTTAGTTGGCCCTTACCCTAACAGTGTATCCATTGAATGTGGGTATAATATCTACAACTGCAATGCTACTAGTCTTTATCGTTCAGTCTAGGTTAGCTGCCCTAATAACCTAGTCCAGCACCATAAATGGATTAAGGAAAAATGCATACTTTTAAACAATGTGGTATAAAATTATGCATTGTACCTGAAATGCATTCAAAGCAGACATGGTGCTGGCAGCACCTACTGTATATTGTATGTTTTGCACAAAAAAAGGAATTAATGAAGACGCATTTTGGCCTGTAATTGCCATTCAAACAATTATGTACTTAGTTTCTTTCAACAAATGCATTCCACATTATTGTTTTGCTTCAGATAGCAAAGCACCCAAAAGACTAAAACCTTTTATTTTAGCAAAGGCCGTTTTTGGTCAAAGTCAATAAAAGCATAAAAGCATTTATTTCCCACGTTTGTCAAATTAACAGCATACTCCATCTCCCATAGGGACTGTGTGGTTCGTTAACCTCCCTGTGAAGTGGGACTGATTTCCAGCAGTTTCCATAACCCCTGTTCTGTTCCTAGCTCAATTATAATAGAAGAATTAAACATCCAGTGATTCAAAACAGTAATGCTTGCTCTTAAATTCCTTTGTAGTGTAGCAGCTCTCAGCTGGTAATGACTAGGGACAGTGAGACGAGTGAGAGCTATCACCAGTTATTACCAAAGTAACCAAATAAGCAAATGTTATTATTTCATTCACATTTCATTCTTATATTAATATCTACATATAGTAAAAAAACTGCCACACCGACAAACACAGGAGCCCCTTCAAGGAACAGTTCTGTCACCGATCCTTGTCATCATCAAATTGATACATAGTCCCTTAGAGTGTACCATGGTTAAAATCATTTCCACAGATTTTTGCTAAATGTACTCAAATTCTATTTGTTTTAAAACAAATGTGATGTCACTTGCGCACCGATTTACATTGATTCATTTAGTAATTCAGCAGTCTCAGCAGTGCATAACCAGGTTTTCTCCCAAATCCAATAATTCATGATGTTCATAACCTTGAACAAGTCCAGAGGTTATTACTGCCGGTACTTCTATCCCCCTCATCGCTGTTCTTAATTACTTCCCACATCCAACCTTCAACACTTGTCCTACTATACCCCTCCAAACTCCTACAAGAACTGATTGACCTTGAACTAATTAAGTATTCAATTACACGCCTGTTGAACCCTTTTAATAGACTCATTATTGAATAAAGTGTATGGATTCAGACCTCAAGTCCGTTCTCGTCCTTGTCCACCTCCACTTGCTCTGCTTGTACCCCCCCCTTTCAGGACTAACATGTTTCTTAATGTGTTTTTTCATCATATAATATTATTTGAATTATAGCATTTGCCCCAACCTCATCCTTGACGCTCCAATCATCTCTCCCGTCCTCTTCCCGCCCCCAAGCTGGGTCTTTGACTTGATCCATGTCTGTGACTTTCAGTAGCTCATCAACGGGAGGTGTACATTGAAGGACAAAGGATAATGATTTGAAGAAGTCAGTGCATTTCATTACCTATCTTACACTGCTGTATGTTGGCAAATATTAGCAATATAAATGCTTTTTATTGACACCTTTAAGTATTTTACTGAAGGAAGTCAACGTTAAGGTAATGTTGTCCTTTTTAGGACAATGTCTTTCATCTGTGTCAGCGGGGAGCTTCCAAAGCAGAGTGGTTGAATACTTATATGGGCGCAATATATTTCAGTGTTTTTTTTTTGTTCTTACAAATATTTCCCAACTTCAAACCAAAGTCAACATAAACTGGTGTTTTAAAATATAAAACACTTGTAATACAGTGACATTTGAAAATTGGTCAGGAGTCAGAATATACTTGGAAGACACTGTATTTATGAAATTATTATTTAGATATTCTAAAAAGATTCTAAAGTGATCTTTATCGATGATGACCTGGCCAAAGAAAGACATATTTACTGCCTTTAAAGTGACACTAAATACAGCAGAACCCGTGCTAATAGGGGCAGTTGGCAGGTGAATTGTAGAGGTGTAAGGTGAGACAAGAGTGTCATTTGTAACTCATTCCAATCATTGGGGGCCGCAAAATTAAATGACTGTCGACTAAAGGAAGCATAAGGTTGAGGAGTGTCTGTTATTATCTGGAGTAGCAGATGCTAAGAAGTCAGCTGAGGTAAAGAGAGTATTTACCAGCAATCCACTTGTAAGTTGTGTGGCCTGGTGTGTGAGGGAGGTACAATTTACCACAGTGTAAAGGTCATGTTGAGGAGGATGACAGAGAAGCAACGACTAACTTGTGGAGAAGCTTTTTATAGGCAGCAAGCCTGAGGACGACATGGCTGTAATTGAATTCAGGATGCTCATGTACTGTACACTTGGCAGCGTAGGTCAAAGATGCCTTAATGCAGACAAAAAAGACCCGTTCTGGTTTTCAAAGATGCTTTTTGTGTTTTGTGGACACTTTTAAAAGTGGTCCCTGACAACAGTGCTACAACGTGCTATGTGCAGATTTATGGCCTTAGTCAGTAACATTTTGTAACTTGTAATTTCTTGGCCATCTGAGAAATGACAGTGCTTGCACTTTATGTATGTTTTAACAACACATTACACATCAAATGTAAACGTTAAAAAATATTTTGTTACTCATAGAACTTCCAGACCGCCTCTTTACCTTTAGATTGCGGTTGGGCGAAATGGGTATTGAAGGAGAGTGGGTAGTCAAACCAAATACCAAGATATTTGTAGGTGTTGAAATACTCCAACTCAGTCCCATCCAGTGCGAGTACATATGAGGGTCAGGCACATTGAGGTAGGTTTTGATTAAAGAGCATACATTTAGGTTTTATTAACATTAGGGAGTAGATCAAATAAGGCTTGTTGGATGTTAGTAAAGCTATGTCGTAAGGTGGACAGCATAGTTCTCCATGAGGGGTCTGGTGCATACAGGGTAGTGACACTGGAATAAAGTTGGATGAGGGAGTTATGAGTGGAAATAAAGTTGGATGAGGGAGTTAACAGCAGCAAGCACAAAGTCATTAATATGAACAGAGAAAAGGTTAGTCGAACTTTACCTCAAACGATGACCTGAGTCACACCTATACACATTCAGTGGGAGGTTCCTGCTAAGCAGGCACGTTGATTTAATTCGTATCAACATTCATAGTTGTGGGTTGGTGGACAGTGAAGCTGAAGAAGCCGCTCATTCCCGAGAGACCAAAAGTTCAGGGTCGATGGGTATAATTTTAACCGGCCTACAGAAATGCTGTCAAATTGGAATGAAGGAAATGCTGCTGCATAGTGTCTCTTCTCAAAGCAGTTAACTGTTATGTATTCCTACAGTTGGACAAATCTGATCGTTGTAGGAAGGAAGCGCCATTAACTGGGTTGTGTATTGAAACAGTTTGGCCCACAATTAGGTAAACATATAGGTTGCAGTGTGCAGGCAGAAACCATGGAATAGTTGTCTAGTTTAGCCTGCTGTGCTGTGGGTGAAAGTATAGATTTTCCATGGCCACCTCCGGCAGTAGGAAGCCCTGTGTGGGGACATGTCAGCTGCCTGTTTGGGTTTATGTGCTGATGGAGCTGGGGGTGTGGTGAGTGGGCAGCCCCACGCGTTCCAGGATTCCCTCCAATTTACTCAGCCAGCCCCAGTCTAACTGAATGTTACCTTGGGAACTCAAGCTAGGGGCTTCCCTCATCAGCAGAGAACTACATACGCATCACTAGCTAGAAGTGACTTAAAATGAGCTAAACAAGACATGAAAGTAAATCAACACCACCTGAGTAACATGACTCAGCACCACTGGTCCAAATCCTCTCTCAACTAATAATAGCAATACATACAATAGCACGAACAATCCTATAAAGTCCACAACTTATATTCTATACACGCAGACAATGCATGCAGTTTAGATTCAATGGATTCAATGGATTAGTAAAATTAATCAGTTGTTTCTTAAGTAGATGAAGTGGATGTGCTAATGAGAATCTCCAAACTGAGATTATGTGGGTACAGTAAATCAACCAGTGTCAGCTCATGTCAGTGGTGGTAAATTGAGTAAAATTCATAATTGGACTGTTTGTCTTCCTAACCCAGTTCATTACCGTGGCTAAATTAGTTTCTTTAACAAATGTCATTAGTCCAGTAGAAGCCTTGTTGAGGGCAGTGACTCCCCCACTGTCCATCTACTACCTGTGTCCCGTTGAAGCCATTCCATTCTGCATGGTCTGCTGATCCCTGCCACTGGTGCCAAAGCATTTACTCCTAATTAATTAAATGAGCTGTGTTTCGGTAATTTATGTGATTAAAGAAATTATCCCTCAAAAATGTAATTCTACAATTAAAAATGTTTCATGCTATTTTCTTTGTTTAGAAACATACCAGTCTTCCATTTAATCAAACCCAAGTCCTTTTCTGGATTTGGATGGGATTATGTAATCGGTTTTTTTTTCGTTTTTTTTGTCTGCATTTCACTTTTAAATCAGCTAGTTTGGAACAATTATTTAATCTGCAAACTGCGATCCTCCCAGTGAGACACTGAATACTAATTCACAATAACCCTGAAATGAATGGTGCTGGAGGGAGTGAGGGAGACAGAGAGAGAGAGAGAGATGGGAAGATGAGGAGGCAGTAACAGGCCTGGCTTGAGTGCGATAGGGGAAGGGGGAGGGGTGCTTCTGGTGGAGGTGGTGGTGGCGGTGGTGGCGGTGGTGGCGGTGGTGGCGGTACAAGTCCAGCCTCAGAAATAGAGCTGTGAACACCATCTGTCATGCTCTCTCTCCCCGTCTGTTAGCCTGACTGCAAGTAGAAAGAAGAATGATGCCCTCATAACAGCATTAGAAGGGTGTGGGTGCTCATTGTCATCGACGTGGGCCTGCAGGTCACGTGTGTGCGAGGGGAGGGAGGTGGATGTTGCATTGAGGGGGCAGAAAATGAGGAACTCTTGCTGACGAAGGGAAACACTCACCCACTCAGTCAAGGACGGGGCGGTTGGGCAAGCGGGTATTCCTGATCACCCCCTCCATCGTCCACCCACCCACCTAACCCTAACCCTCCCACCTGATGAGAACTGTCGGAGGATTCCTCTACATATGCTCCTCACATTATGAGCACACATTTACTTTATTATACATTTTAAAGAGACGTCCATACATACAGACATACATTCATATGCAGGCAACTCAGATGCTTAATGAAGATCACATAATATCAATCAAATAGCACATCGAAGGAACTCACAGGATTACTGGGCAAGAAGATTTCATACCAGATGAAATTTTTGTTCACGTGTTTAAATAACAGTGCTCAAAAGAATGAAGGGAACACGTATTTATCACAGTATAACACCAAGTCCAATAAACATCAGGGATATCAATCTGTCTAGTTTGCAAGCAAATGCAATTGAGAATCAATGTCACTTGTTGTGATGCAAATTATAGTGTCAAATGCACTAGAGAGCCAACCGCAAAACAAACCCTAAAAAGAGAGTGGTTTTGCATTACCCTTCCTGACTGATTGTTTTCTAGTTTTGTGTTTTGGTAGCATGAGGTAGTACCTGCAACCATTCAAGTGGCAGAGGTAGTCCAGCTCCTCCAGGATGGCACGTTCACAGGTGTCGTTGCAAAAAGGTTTGCTATGTCTCCCAGTGCAGTCTCAAGATCATGAAGGAGATACCAGGAGACACGTCGTTGCACAAGGAGTGCTGGACATGGCCGTAGAGGGGCATCAGGACTGGTATCTGCTCCTTTGTGAGCCCTACAAAATTAGCTCCAGTGGGCTACTGGTGTTCAGTTTTCCAAACTGTCAGAAACCGACACCATGAGGGTGGCATAAAGGCCTGACGTCCTCTAGTGGGAACTGTGCTCACAGCCCAGCACCGTGCAGCTCCATTGGCATTCGCCAGAGAACACCAGAATTGGCAGGTCCGCCACTGGCGCCCCGTTCTCTTCACAGATGAGAGCAGGTTCACACTGAGCACATGTGACAGACGTGAATAAGTCTGGAGACGCCATGGTGAACGCTATGCTGCCTGCAACAACATGGCTGATTTGGCGGTGGGTCAGTGATTGTCTGGGGAGGAATATCCTTGGAGGTTCGCTTAGACCTCCATGTGCCAGCCAACGTTTCCCTGACTGCTGCTGGTATCGGGATGAAATCTGCAGACCTATCGTCAGACCTTACACTGGTGCACTGGGCCCTGGCTCATGTTGCCAGAGTCAAAGGCGTTGATGCCATTGACTGGCCCTAACGTACCCCAGGCCTCAATTCAATTGAGATCCTGCTGTGTATCGGTGCTTCCGACGCCGCCAAGTTGCGTCACAGACTGTCCAGGAGCTCACTGATGTCCTGATCCAGGTCTGGGAGGGGATCCCTCCAGGACGCTATACTGCCCTCTCATCAGGAAATTGCCCAGAGGTTGTTGGGAATGCATGCCGGCACGTGGTTTAGGGTTACACACTACTGAGTCACATTATGAGTTGCCGTGATGAAATTCACGCAATTTGGAAAAGCCTGTGATTTGGAACAGCCTGTAATTGTTTACTTACATTTTGAGTTTGAGTCCGGCCCTCAGTCGATTTTGGTTTCCATTGACTGTTGTTACGCCTTTTTCTTCTCAACGAATTACACAATGTACAATGTGATTTTGATCTTTTATATATTTCGTTCATCAAGACCCATCGAGAAGTGAGATTTCAGTGTTCCCTTATTTTCTTGGAGCAGTGTAGCTTGACTAAACTCTTCTGTGACCCATGCAGCTGTTCGCAATCAACATCTGTTTTTATTTGGTGTTTTTGAAAGTATAAAGCAGTTTTGTCTTTCTAGAGGGATGTGTTCAGTCTCCCCAGATAAACAACCAGGTGTTCTGAATAAAACTGTGTTCAAGCACAACACAATGTAACTATTGTTTCCTGGTCACTGTGCATGTGTTTTTTAAGGGTGTGAATATTTTGAACTCGACCATCTTGATATTCCTATCTTTTACGTTTGGATGCAGGACATCTGTATGAAATTATCAGAAACGCAGAATAATCGTATTATTGTTGTAGATTGCTAAAGCAGGCACACAAAATATTTCTGAGGTGTTATTTTTCTGAAGGAGACTTCTCTGCTGGTCAAATATATGCATTGTATTTTGTATTTGGACTCAACAGCAGTCATTTAGCAGTGTTAGACAATGCTTTTGTTAATTATAGCATTATTATTACAATGGTTATTATGTGCTGAACTATTGTACATTGTATCAAAGTGACAAACAAGTAGTGGGTCTTGCAGTCAGAGACGTAGCTGGCCGTGATGGAGACTACTAATGATCCTGTGTAGGGCGTCTTGGATGCAGCCTGTTTGAGCTATGCATCAACACTGTTATTTTCTTCATCTCCTATTCCTTTAACACTTAAAGCAATTCAAAATGTTCTCAAAGGATCAGGAACCGGCTGCCAAGTGAAAAACAAATAGTGTCAGATTTGAACAGTGTACCTTTTCAAATATGCAATACAATTTGTTGTATGTTGTTTAATTAAAACAAAACAGTTGCTAAAAATTTACTTTGTACAAATTTACAGACGCTAGCTGTGAATTGGATTACTAATATGCCACGGTAACTATACAACCATCAGCTATTAGTGGATATACCCTGTCAGATGATTTACTCAGTCACAGATACTGTAAATATTATTAGAATTACAATTTGCTGCTAAAGTCATTTTACTGTTTTGTCAGAAGTCCCTTTTACATGGTTTTAGTCCCATACCATGTGCAACATAAACCAATTACCAGGACTGGGTGATAACAATGCAGGGTACAAAACAACCCCCAACATTATATTGATAAAATGAACCTTTATTATCAGATAATGTGGGTAGAGATTGGCATTAGAGAGTCGAATGTTTATTTCACCAGCCACAATAGGCTGAGACTGTTTCGTTTGATATTTTTAGGACAAAACATTTTTAAGTATGAGTAGGTAAGGATCTATTTTGAACTTCTCAAGTTAGGAATGTCCAATGACATCACCCATGAATGGACAGTACGCACATCTTCATGATGATTCATAAAGCTGCTTGTTGATTCATGTTTAATTTAAGACCGAGATATGCGTCTGTTATTATTGATTATTAGGACTGTATACTCATGTGATGTTGATATACTGTGATATGTCGCTTACCTTCAGTGGTTTAGGCTGATTTCTGAACTCTGGGGATAATGAGAACTGAACATAAACAACAAGGGTGCCAGCTTTGTATCAGGGTTGCTCTGCTCCGTGCTAGCGAGATTGATTTGCCTTCTCTGTAACAACGAGAAATGTAATGACACGTGTAGAAAGATTAGGTCACAGATTATATACTCAGCTGGGACCTGTATTGTTTGTCAGTATTTTAGTACATGTGATTATGCCGACCTCATGGGTCCTTTCCTTCCACTCTGGTACATGTGTCTGCCCCAAAAAGTCCAAGAAATAGGGGGATGCTTAGAGCAACATTTATCAAAATAGCATTGAAGCTTTATGACTTAGGTAGCAAATATTGTCAATCACAACTTTTGCTAATTACTAAATAATTAATCCTCCCATTGTGGTCTGGATTTATAATATGTTGTTTATATATGTGCGTGATGTACAGTATTGTTTGAGCCATTATCATACTTCACTCAGCCAAGAAGTCCAAGGCTAAAAGTGGTTTTGATGTTGTGGCGCATACATTATCTTTGGAAATCCCAATTGACTCCTAACATGGGAAAAGTTTCAATGCACAGTTTACTTTCACAGGTTGCTAGTTTGCAAGCAAGCTACTCAGTAGGTAAATTCGGTTGTGGGTAGAAACAATAAAAAATATTTATTTATATGCAAATGAGTAAATATGCACGCTTTTATCGTGCAAGGTGTTGGACATTCACTCAATGCCAAGAATTAAGCTGTGCCGTAAAGCTAATGTTTGCCTTGTCTTTTCTTAATAAAGAAACAGTAGGCTGCCTTAATACTGTTAACACTAGGGGCAATGACACATTTTATAAATCCCTGGTGGTTAAGTGAGGCGAATAACACTGATTCTAAGGCACTTTTGGAGAAGACATCCTTATAAATGTCATTCCTTATTAGTACTATAATGAGATTATGGTAATCCTTTATATTATAATATTACTGTATCTCTCCGTGGCTCTGCCCCTTGGCACAGAAAGTCGTCGCTCACTGACCATGCATGTCCTGTCATGCCCTTACTGTAGCTCCCAGAAAAGAGGATGGTCCGTATATCAATATGAGTACTATGATAATAGTCACAAAATTGGCCATCCAAAAGATGACGGTTCACTATTTGACTTTGCAACTGCCTTGCATGCTGATTCAAATTGCTTCCTGTTTATATTGTGCTCCTTGTAATAAAAGGGCTGTTACAGGGCAGTGAGTTCATCCATGGACAGTGTGTGAGAACATTGGATGGAGAACTAGTGGAACATTTTGAGTTGCACTCTCAGATGTTGACTACCTGTTGCCATGGCAATGAGTTTGGATCCAGCAGGTTTTGGAATTCAGTCTTTTCTAAATAAAGCCTTGCTGATCAGTGGAAGAAGATACAAGTTACTCATGTATAAAACAAATAGAAACAGTACCAGCCTTTGGCCACTGTGCTTGTACAGTGATGATTTCATGAAAGTAAGAACAATAACATAAGAACAATAACACCCATGAATAAATGTACATTACTGTTTAAATACTTGGGGTCACTAAGAAATATCCTTGTTTTTGAAAAAAAAGTGTATTTTTTGTCCATTTAAATAACACTAAATTGCCCAGAAATACAGTGCAGACTCGTTAATCTTAATTATGTTAGAAACTAGTTGAGTATCTGAAACTTTAGCAACTGTGGGTTTAATTACAGGCTCCAAATGGCAAGAAACAAAGAACTTTCTTCTGAAACTCGTCAATCAATTCTTGTTCTGAGAAATGAAGGCTATTCCATGGATGAAATTGCTCAGGAAACTGAAAATCAACTCTATGTACTACTCCCCTCACAGACCAGCGCAAGCTGGCTCTAACCAGAATAGAAAGAGGAGTGGGAAGCCCCAGTGTACAATTGAGCAAGAAGACAAACACATTAGAGTGTCTAGTTTGAAAAGCAGATGCCTCACAGGTCCTCAAATGGCAGCATTATTAAATAGTACCCACAAAACACCAGTCTCAATGAAAACTCTGGGATGTTGACCTTCTAGGCAGAGTTGCAAAGAGAAAGCCATATCTCAGACTGGCCAATAAAAAGCAAAAATTAAGATGGGCAAAAGAACACAGACACTGGAAAGATTGGAAAGAAGTGTTATGGACTTATTAAGTTTGAGGTGTTTGGATCACAACAAAGAACATTTGTGAGACTGAAACCAAATAATATGATGCTGGAGAAGTGCTTGATGCCATCTGTCATGCATGGTGGAGGCAATGTGATGGTCTGGGGGTGCTTTGGTGGTAAAGTGTTAGTTTGGTACAGGGTAAAATGTGTCTTTAAGAAGGAAGGCTATCACTCAATTTTGCAATGCCATGCCATACCCTGTGGACCTCGTTTGATGGAGCCAACACATTGCGGTTGATAACCTCA
Source organism: Novumbra hubbsi (assembly GCA_016801125.1). NCBI lineage: Eukaryota > Metazoa > Chordata > Actinopteri > Esociformes > Umbridae > Novumbra > Novumbra hubbsi. The sequence continues at coordinate 95,895 of JACXGK010000637.1, forward strand.
ACATATTGATAACTAAAATGCTAAAGGTCTGCAAGGCTGCAAATGGAGGATTTGTTGACAAAGGAAAGTTCAAAGGATACAAGTATTATTTTAATAAAAATAATTATTTCGAACCTTGTCAATTACTATATTTCCTATTAATTTTGCTATATTTCCTTTTCAAACTCATTTCATGCAAAGTTATGTAAAGGAGTGTGTATAATGTTTGTTTGTTTTTTATTACAAAAAGGTGTCTAAGAGTTTTGCACAGTACTCCATACATTTCCACAATTAAGACACCATTGGCACAGAGCTCAGTTCACAGCTATTGATCCACCCACCCAGTTTATTACAGACAAGCTTATCTGCGGTTACGAAGTTGCACTGGGCCTTTCAGAGGTGGAGCCCTCCCCTGTTTCTCCTTGGTTCTCTGGTCAGTGAAGCAGTAAGTGCGTAGTGAGGCTCGGTAGCTACGTGTTGTGGTTTTGCAGCTCTGTTACTGCATCAAATGCTAAATACACATATCCTAGTGATAAAAAGGAAAGGTGGCTGTAGGAATTACAATCAAATCAGTTCATACCAGTTCATCTCCCAAGGCCTTCTTATTGCTGATATCATAACATTATTGGATGATCATTTAAATTGTTTTTACTAGATGGTGGGATAATTAAGCAGTAAGACCCAATGGCTGTGGTAAATGGCTGGCATACTACAGTTAATAGCTGTTCTTAAATGCAATTCTTTGCATATTGCCAGGATACACCACTGAGCACATGGTATTTTGGAAATATAACACATTTTATTTAGTCAGAAACTTGGTATGCAGTCACAGTGTTCCTCAGCTTTAGCCAATCAGCATTCAATATTAGGTTTATAATAGCCAATATTAGGGCCTTTAGCTTTAATGCTTAAATATACCTGCATCACTTGGGAAAATGACATTTATATATTAAAAATAAATGCACAGCTCATTGCATTCTCCTGTTTCTAAGCAACAAGAGGCTGATACACAATTAATAATGTGGGAATTTGCTCTCCTGAAATCCAATCACAGACTGTCATGTATCGGGGAATTGTCTTCCTCTCCAGATATTAAATATTGCAGATCCCAAGCATATTGCACATTGATATATTTAAGCCCAGATCTAGTTAAGACGGGAGCCCGGTCAACAGTTGAGTCTTAAGTCTATCTTCCATTAAGCCAGTGTTTTCAATCCTCTATTGACAAATGATAGATGTCTCACAATCACTCCCTTGGCCCTGTCGTTATAATCTTACCCTACATTTACCAACAGCCCTTGTATCACTTACAGTCTAACGTGTACTCAGAAAAAAATAACAGTGTCCATTGGATGCTTTGTACAATAAAATTCTAATAATGTGTAGATGTACACCAAATGCACGTTGTGTCTCAGAGTGACAAGTTTAAGTGGAATTAAAACGGACAACTACTGACTACCACTTAAATATCATATCACTCTGGGAACCTAAGAAAAACACTAGGGAAAAGCCAACCTCTGCGCAAGGTCTGTCCTCTTCCTGCTTTTCCATGTGGAGATTGTAACAGTACATTACTATTTAAGGCCACATCATACATCAACATACAGTTTTTCTGATAACCAGCAGTTCAATAGGTACTGGCGGACCAAACTCTTTAGGCAGAATCACGATCACTACATTTTAACACAACCAGGTTGGCTGTGGGCAGTGCCACTAGGAGTCATCACACTGGAGCTACATCTTAACACAACCAGGTTGGCTGTGGGCAGTGCCACTAGGAGTCATCACACTGGAGCTACATCTTAACACAACCAGGTTGGCTGTGGGCAGTGCCACTAGGAGTCATCACACTGGAGCTACATCTTGACACAACCAGGTTGGCTGTGGGCAGTGCCACTAGGAGTCATCACACTGGAACTACATCTTAACACAACCAGGTTGGCTGTGGGCAGTGCCACTAGGAGTCATCACACTGGAACTACATCTTAACACAAGCAGGTTGGCTGTGGGCAGTGCCACTAGGAGTCATCACA
>JACXGK010000638.1:0-60826 GCA_016801125.1 Novumbra hubbsi
TTATTACAGAGGTGTACATGCTCAGGCCCCGGAAGCTATAACCTCGTCTGCTGTGGAAAAAAGCCCTTTCAAAATATATCAGGTGGCCGGTTTCTCCCAAAGCTAAGGAAACTCATTTTAAAGTAATTCACAAGATTTATCCTACAGCTGCGTTCCTTAACAAGAGATTTAAATTTGAAAAGGACCCATGTGTTTTTGCAATGTAGCTGAAGAGACCTTAGAATACTTGTTTTGTTGATGCCCTGTGTCTCAAGAATTCTGGTCTAATATTAGAGATTGGTTGTTCTTAAAGATCCCTGATATTACAACCTTTGATACCTTTCAAATGATTTTCTATAAGGAAAACTTGCATTGTTTGATATCTGATTTAGTTCTGTATTGTACTTTTGGGTAAATACCATATCCATTGTAGTGTGTGGAGAAAAAGTAAGCCTTCTTTTAATTGTTTTTTAAATGATTTCAAACTTCGTCACTGAAGAAGATTCATTCTAATAGGATTGCAAGAAATGTAAGCAGCGACATTTCAAAATTTTCTTTATTTCGAATTGTGGTGCTAATGCAGGATCAAATGTCCTTTGCTCTTACTGTCGTTTAATGCAACAATTTCTATGCCTTTTGTTTAAGTTGTTTCCTTTTATTTCCTTATAGTACTGCCTTTGGTATTTCCTCTACAAGATGTTGTATGTCCGTTTTTGTGCAGTTGTACTTTCTAATGTAATAAAAAAAATACTATCACTTCCTGTGACTTCCAGGCTGTCACTTCCTGTGTTCACTTCCAAACAGGAAGTCACATGAGTCTTAAGGAGAGTAACCTTACTCGCATGTCAACCCTAGTTTTCTTTGCAGGCTCACATTGGTGGGAGTGGTTTGATTGCCCGACCACCCTATGCAACAAAAAAATATCTGATTCTTGACTTTGATTCGTGAGTCTGTCATGTAGAAGAACAATTACAGCTGAAGAGGTCCGTGTTCCGTTCAGCTTTGTGCAGCAGACAGGTAAGCGATGCTATGGCGTGGCCTGTGCAAAGTGATGACATGTCTCTGGGCCTATTTACATTACATGGTTCCCCAAGACCGCAGAAGTGCTTCAGTAATGATAATGTACCAATTTGAATACTGAAGGTAATTTGCTCATGTTATAAGCCCTGGCATGTACCCATAAAACACATATGGCCTTCAGAACACTGACAGTCATTAGCTCTTTCAAAAGAGCTAATTTCATTGCATTACATGTTAACAATCTTGTGATGATTCATATTGTAAATTAAACTAAATATTTTAACTTTGTAGCAGTAAAGGACCTTAAGATATTATAGTATATGTTTTCACCTGTGACTCAGGCTAAACATATTTTCGTAACTATTCCTGCTGCACATTCAATCTCTCACCTTGAACAGGTTGGTATCAACTGTCAACATTCAAATGAACATATCTGTGCTCGATTTGGTGCATTTGTCTTTGCCCGGACTTCTGTCAAGGCTGTACTTTATTCAAGTGCCAGTTTGCAGTATGTGCAGTATTAACTGTTGCAGTGGATCCTATGTGCAGTATTGCCTTCTGCAGTGGTTCCTATGTGCAGTATTATCTGCTGCAGTGGTTCCTCTCTCCAGTGAGTACCTGCTGCAGTGGTTCCTCTGTCCAGTGAGTACCTGCTGCAGTGGTTCCTATGTGCAGTATTATCTGCTGCAGTGGTTCCTATGTGCAGTGAGTACTTGCTGCAGTGGTTCCTATGTGCAGTGAGTACCTGCTGCAGTGGTTCCTATGTGCAGTATAACCTGCCGCAGTGGTTCCTATGTGCAGTGATTACCCAGCACAACTCCAGCTTGGACAGCTGCTCATTGGGAACACACACAAACACTCTGCTCCTCCATCTGCATCATGATTGGGAAGGGAATCCCTGGGCAGTCTCAGGCCACATTTAGAGAACATAACGACATGTTTGTCCAACTCATTCTGCTGATAACAACAGCTTACCTGCGCCCAAGCTCCAGTCAGAAGCAATTTGAACTTCACTTGCCGAGGCATGAGCTTTGCCTCATCGTCTGCAACTCCGATACCTCATTCCTCAATTTACTGAACCTGGCAACTTTGAGGAAGACTGATTGATCACAGTGGAAAGAATGAGTGAGAGAGCAAAAGGGAAACATTGAGGTATTCTATGCGTGTCCTCTTCCATGAGACAGATACACGTTCATCATGAGGCACTCAAACTGCAGTGATCTTGTAGGACATGTCAGCATTTGAGCCGCTGCCATGGTTTTCGCCTGGTAAACCATGTCCTTACATTGGAGAGTATACACTTCCATAAACATCTAATGCCATTGCTAACCATGTCCTTACAGTGGAGAGTATACACTTCCATAAACAGCTAATGCCATTGCTAAACATGTCCTTACATTTGGGAGTATACACTTCCATAAACATATAACGCCATTGCTAACCATGTCCTTACAGTGGAGAGTATACACTTCTATACACAATAGCATTGCTAACCATGTCCTTACAGTGGAGAGCATACACTTCTATACACAACAGCATTGCTAACCATGTCCTTACAGTGGAGAGCATACACTTCTATACACAACAGCATTGCTAACCATGTCCTTACAGTGGAGAGTATACACTTCTATACACAATAGCATTGCTAACCATGTCCTTACAGTGGAGAGCATACACTTCTATACACAACAGCATTGCTAACCATGTCCTTACAGTGGAGAGCATACACTTCTATACGCAACAGCATTGCTAACCATGTCCTTACAGTGGAGAGTATACACTTCTATACACAACAGCATTGCTAACCATGTCCTTACAGTGGAGAGTATACACTTCTATACACAACAGCATTGCTAACCATGTCCTTACAGTGGAGAGCATACACTTCTATACGCAACAGCATTGCTAACCATGTCCTTACAGTGGAGAGTATACATGTAGTATACAATCAAGGCCCACACTTAGCATTTGCTCAGATTCCATCAATTACTGTATGCTTACAAACTGACCTAGAAAAACGTATGATAAAAATACTCAGACATTTAGGGGAAAGGTACAGCACAGAACGCTGTGTTGGGTGTAAACTGTGCTGAGAGCTGGGAGAGAAAGACTGAGACTGAGAAAGAAAGACTTTGCTTACTTGACTATAAGCCTGGAGTGTTGGTCTGTCTCCCTGCACCTGCTAAAAACCTCTTGCAGTTTTAACGGCATGTTTGCTTAATCCACTTCACAGGGCTGCCTGAGGCAATGTTTAGATGTTCACATTTTTTCTCAGATGGCCGTTGGTGACACAAATCCGCTGCCTCGCCTTACATACTAAGCCTGCCGCAATTCTTTTGTGCTTGTTGATGTGAAATTCTGCTGCTCCAACCACTGGACTCGTTTTTTTCTCTCCTGCACTAGTCCCGGGGAGAGTGTTGTGGCCGTGTTCTCAAGTCTTATCCCGCTATATATTGAGCACTGACCTTCAACTGTAACCTGGCACCCACCCAGCCTGTCTAGCCTCCAAAACAATGTAAATGACTTTATACAATTAAATAACCATGCGGCCCATTTAAATATAGAACCATGCTTTTCTGGGCACATGGGCTTAATTCCATTTGCAGGCCCTTTAAGAGGTCCAGAGCCCCTGTAATGCCCCCTGAGGCCAGTGGACACAGTAAGGAGGTCTCCCACAATGAAATTAGACCGTCTGGAAGATAAATATTGTGTTCTGTTTGGGGATGGAAAATGCTCTGGCAGTATGAATGCACTTTCTGATGTGGAGTATTGTAGAACAGAACATATGGCATATGAGTGATTGAGGGGGTCACAGAAAGCCACATATACTTGGCCCCTAATCCGTAGGGAACAGATAATGGATGTTATGAGAATCCAGCTACCCTCTTCACACATAAATAATAGTTATCCTTCCATTGATTTTGGAACACATTTTTAAAAACATCTATTTTAAAGCCTTTGCTGGATCAATACCCTGTCGTGGTGATTGACCTTGAAAAGCGCTGTATAAGTAAGGCATAACTCAATGCCCAGAGACAACCGCTTCCAGAACACGTATTAACCTAATGCCAATCTTATTGGACCATTGGCTAACAAATGAGGCACTTTAAAAAGCTTACTATTTCAAATGGCTTGCTGGAATATTTGTCAGCGCATTTGCTAACAGCGATGATCTCTTCAATCTTCGGGGATCTACGTATCATTGATCGTTCCGGGGTGATGTGTTGCTCTGAGGACGGCGAGGGGAACGTCTGATCCGCTGGTCAGTTATGGGTCGGTTTCACATGACTCACAGACTCCAGGCGCTGCTTTGCTCTCAGCGGTTCTGGCGTTTGCACACAGTCACATGCCCATTTGGGTCTCAACAGGAGGATGGTAGCATCTCTTTCACTCCCGCTTTCTCTGCCTCATTGTTGTCTTCCTCTCTCTCCCCCATTTCTTTCTCCGTTGCGGTGTTACCGGCGCCTGGCGGTCCGTCAGAGAGACACAACCACCGGTGTCTCCCAGCCTCGTGGTGCACACGTCACGCCGGGGCCTAGCCACAACTCTCCACGTCTCAGTCTATCAAGAGTCTCAGAAGGTCAGGCCTTGAGTGAACACCTAATTCATAATAAAACACCCTTTGGAATTACAAGAGAGGAGAAACCAGGCAAGGATTGGTCTAATGGCCAGTGAATATTGAATAAAAAGTGAAGCCCGGGTTGAAGGGTAGGACACCTGTATTGTTTTACAGAAAGTACCTTAAACAAAGTAGGAAAGCCTGAACCAATTTGATATATTGAATGCACCATGCTATTAAGGGCACGTTGTACACTGACTCACCCCCAGAGCTGCAGTAAAGCTACATTCTATTCAGCCTATGTTTATAAGAGTGATCTAAATATAAATTGTGTATCTTACCTTCTTTCCTGTCTTTTAGACAACCAATTCTAGACTCTCTTCTGTGCATTTTTTTTTTATGTCAGATAAGCATTTTCATTTCTATGATTAAAAGCTTGTTTACCAACCCATTGTCTCTTGTACTCTAAATGTTTTAGTTTTTTTATGAAATCCTCCATCTTGTTTTGAATGTCTAATAGGTTATTTTAATATGAATTCAGGTCGCACAGAGGGTAGAGTTTAATTGTGGATGGAGTGACAGTAGCTTTCTTTGTACCTCCATTTGTCATGTTCTTGCAATTTCTGAATGGAAATGGGAGAACACCATAAAAAATATAAACAAATATATTTACAGATTTCCATGTTAGTAGTGCTGCAGATTGTACCAATTTAACATGATTTTTAGGAACAATACAGATCTTGTGTCGACATCTCTGCATCGCAAAAAAACTGTGTCAAAACCAGGAGACGACTGATAACTAGACAACAATGACAGATTAATATCAACTATTGATGTTAGGGAATACTGAAGGTCTTTAAACCAGATGTTGGCGTGATGTCACTATTTTGTGTGGATAGATGTGGTTACTTACATGTAAGGAATTTGATTTTGGAAAAGTTGCAGTTGGGGTTAAGAGGTTAGGTTCAGGGAAGACAGTATAGAATGATGTAGATTCTTCGTTCTGTGACTTTTAGCGAGGGATTACCTTACTCACATACTTCCTATAATACTTCCTCATCTCTTATATCACTCTCATTTATCTCTATCCTTCTAAGTAAACACACACACACCTTCATCTTGCTCGTATAAACATCCCCCTGTCTCTCCTTCTTACTCTCCTGGCGAAGACATTTCGCAGTTTATTCTTGGTTTGGGTTCCTCCTGGCTCCTGGGGTCCAGGGCATTAGTCTGTTTGGCCCTGTGACCATCTGAGGCACTGAGGAGTGACGGGAGTAGTCCGACTCTGGAGTATGTAGCCTGCTGGGAGCTCTAAGTAAAGGTCTGTCTGATCTGGTTCCTTCTGCCCGAGCCGGACCCCCCCAACCTGGACCTTTTGGACAGCTACCTCCTCTGGCGCTGTAGGAAGGTCACATCCAGTGTTATCGAAGTCAATATGATTACGTCTTAACCCAATAAGCATCCAGAGCTCTATTGATTTATGAACATGAAGTAATGCTTGGCAAGGTTAGGCATAAGGTTCTTGAGGAACAAAATTGTCCTGTTGTTGTACATTTATTTATATTATATATATAATTTCCACTGGAGCAAAATTGTAAAAAAAATAAAATAAAAGAAAGTGCAGATACTAGGAAGTTGATCACGGAGACCTTTTTGCTTGAAAAACAGAAATTGTAGGACCCAAGAAATGTTTTGTTAGATCTCACAGTGAACCTAGATGATTGTATGGTCTCAAAACACGGTGAGAAACCTCTGCGTTACACTGGACCCTGACTTTTCCTTTGAAGAACATAGAAAATATCTTAAGAGCTGCTTTTTTCCATCCTCAGAACATCTGAAACTTTTCTTCACAAATTGCTGCAAAAAAAAGGATCTGTGCTACTGCAATGCCTTTCTCTCCGGATACCCTGATAAATCAATGAATAAACTTCAATTAGTGCTGAACCTGGCTGCTAGAATCTGAACTAGAACAAAACAATGTTGGCATTAGCCTCTCTGCACTGACTGTCTGCTAGGGCTAATAAGGTTTTATTATTAACCTATAATGCAATACAAGCACCTGCTCGCCATACATGCCTGCATGTACCCTAATATCGCAAGATGCAGGCCTAATTCAACCTAGAATTTCAGCTGGAGGCAGTACTTTCAGTCAAAGAGCTCAACTACTGTTGATTGACCTGCCAATTAAGGTTCGAAATGCAGACTCAGTGCAAACTATCTACTAAAGACTTACCCCTTCAGCATGGTCTATAATTAAGTTCAGGGCCAGGGGTGTGAAGGTGAACAGAAAGGCTTGTTTCATGCAACCTTGCTGTCTTGCCTGGTGGGTTCTCATCTCCACTGGGATGCCCTCCCTCCAATTCCATTTGGGGTGGAGTCCCTGGCTTGCTGTTGTCTTTCCGCTGCGCCCCTCGAGCAGATGGAGTATACTTTTGCTGGCAATACTCAGCCCTCTTGGTTGCTGTTGGTTGGCATTGTGGATTGATTGACTTCCTGTCTGTTGGGCACTGCCCGGGGCCTTCCCCTAATAAGGCCACGGTGTCTCTGGACCCCCCCGTCTGTTATATCATTCTGCCAGGGGAGTAGGGTAAATATAAATCTATGGAATGCGCTCTCCAAATGTATTTTCTCATGCTCCCTCTAAACATAGGAGAACCTGTGGTCTTGGCCCACACCTCCGGAGTACCAAGACCTGTTGCCGTCTCTGTCCAAAGCCCTTCTGGTGGCCTTGCAGATCAAGAGGATACTTGCTGATTCCAGCTGCCACTCTGCTGACCCCCCCCCCAGTCAGTAGAGCACTGGTTACCCAGCCTTATCCTCTCTATGTTTCTTCCTAAATTCTGGCACCTTTAATGATTTTCTTCTAGCCACTATACAGTATCTCTAACGTGGTGTGTAGCTTTAGAAGTAGGAAAACAGCCATACGTGTATGTGAGTATGAGTTTGCCATTTGCTGATTGAATGAAAAAAAGGACATTTGTAACACTGCCTCACACATTACTCTGCACAGCAAAAAATTGATTTGGTTATCTGCTGAGCGTTTACATTGAGAATTCTGCGTTTGTTAAACATTTTAAACAAATATTTTAGTTTGAATAGTTCACAAATTGGACTGTGATGGAATATGACATTTGAACCAACCTCATCATGAGGCATTCGGGAGTTCTTATATGAAACGAATCACTCAATTAAAAAAGCAAAAATGGCAGCATGAATCGCAGATTGCCTGTTGAATAACGATGCTTTTGTGACGACAGCCAATAACAAGAAGGGATGAGTAAGATGCTCTGCGACTCAAGAGGCTTTCAGCTATTCTGTAACACTTACGTATCCTGGCAAGACAACGCGTCAGACAATGCGCTGCCGATAACCTCTCGTTGTAAGTAACGGAAAGCCGCTTTGCCAGAACGGTTCAACCCATTCCACTGACTGGGCGCGTGCTGTCGTTCCAGCTCAGCACTAACACACCCGTTTCGAATACCATCTGAACCCGTAATGGCGGAATCTGGTTCGTTAAGGGCGGGCGATAAAAAAAGCCTGCTCAGCACCATGAGTCGCATGCTCCCATCAAACACTTAGCCCGGATGATGACGGAAGCATAGAACGGCGAGGCTCACTCACCTTCCGGCTCACCGCACAGTGTGCACTGTGATTCTATGGCGTTCGAGAGGACCAGGAGAGACAAGAGAGACAAGAGCACATGGTTACCATCGGATACTGTTGCATGCGTATGCCACGCTCTCAGAGAACATTCATCCTCCACATATTCCCTGATGTCCGTACAGCAGGCGTGTGAGCTGTAGCCTTAAAGCAACTCTCTGTCACCTGTTAGCAGAGGGACCAGAGTCATCCTGTCACTACACCCAGGGCCCCCTTCCTCTAATCAGATCAATTAGCTGCTAGATTAGATACACAACAACCTTGTTCTCCAAGCTGAACATGGGAGACGTGTGGCTACAAAGCGTTACAACTGCCTTAACCTGTAGCAGCTGGCATCGTATACACAACAGTACACACAGGAATGGGTAGACCTACACATTGTCCATGGATCTGTTCTGCCGGCTGTCCAGTTGTAAACAGAACCAGGGTATTAGACAATAGTACCTCCTACTCTGTACCTGCTGTCTAGTTGGTAACAGAACCAGGGTAATAGACAATAGTACCTCCTACTCTGTGCCTGCTGTCTAGTTGGAAACAGAACCAGGGTAATAGACAATAGTACCTCCTACTCTGTACCTGCTGTTTAGTTGGTAACAGAACCAGGGTAATAGACAATAGTACCTCCTACTCTGTGCCTGCTGTCTAGTTGGAAACAGAACAAGGGTAATTGACAATAATACATCTTACTCAGTGCCCGCTGTCTATTTGAAAACCAGAATTCGTAGGTACTGATCAAGTGAAGAGAATGTTTAGAAAATGTACTGCTTTACAGTGAATGTACAGTTCGTCATTCAGACCAACTGCTGTGTTCATCCATTAGGTTGTCCTACCTCTATGTGAATGGAAGTGGCTGTCACTACATGCTACATGTCCTTTTATGAAACTGACGAGATTGTATTGATGAGTCATCTCGCAACCACCCCCCCTCCCCCCCCCATTGGTTCCAGGGCAGGATGTGTTTCTGTACACTGTCTTCATGGGACGAGACTGTCACAATCTTTATCTCATTCTGGGGATTAGGCAAGGATGCCCGGCGGCCATGTTGGGTCTGGAGACCTTGTTCATCTGATGGGGTGACCCGTCATGAACCATCCAAGCCCGGTGTGCATCCTCTACATGACGTCTGACTCAAGCTTTTCATGGCCGATTGGTGATACAGCATGACATGTCTTCCCTGGAGATATTGGAATTCTAATGAAAATGTAACCTCATGACCATATTTCAGAATCAAGGCCCACACTTACATTGGGAAAAGGATTGTGGGCAGTGTAAACACAGGTGGTAATAAACAAGAACTACTTAAAACTATGGAAAACAAAGAACATTATGATTTATTTGCAATATGACAAACGAGCTGAAAGGCAAATTGAAGTTCCAAGTGTGCTGCAAGCGGTTGCCAAGCAACCAATAGGATTTCAAAATCAACTGCTCTGGCACAGAGGGAGAAAGAAATGGAGAAGAGAGCAAGCAATACACTAGTGTTGATGGATACAGAGGAAAGAATATTTTTGCATTTGCCAAGATTTACCCACAAGGCTTTGAGAGTGAATGTATTCCTGGATGTACAGAAGGCCTACTGAACTTTTCAGTCTCTATTGCTCATTAGAGGCACATTAACAGGAGCATTATGTATACTGATATTGAATTATGAACCCTAGTGTGTGTGATTACATACACTAGACAGCCTTGTTTATAGTCAAGCGTCATTGCAGTTTGTTACGAGACGGTATTTCCCCCAAACGTATGTAAAGTGTCAGGCTGTAACTGTCAGGTTTTAACCATGGTGGTCACAAAATACAAATGCCTACACAACAGTTCCGCAAGGGCAGTCATTTTATTTACATCAAAATACCTACTATGATGTAACAACTACACAAGTCTCATTCTCATTGGCAACAAGAGCAAATCCTATTCTGTGATGACTCTTCACCCGTCCATCCCACATGAACCAGCAAGCCGCCCCGGCAGATCTCACAAGATATTCCAACATAATTAACTCGCTCGTTTGCATATCAGCCGCCCTGCTCACCCTTCCTCTGTCATCAAACGCACACCCTGCACACGCTTGTGCCACAACACAGACACACACAGCGTAACCAATAGCACAGACACACCGCCACACCCTCCCACTTCACGCGGCCACGTCTAGGAGGACACGGGTAAGGATGAAGTTGAGTCTGCCCATTGATTTCAGTTTACACTGCCATCGTCCTTCATGCCTGTTGACGCCTCCGATGAGCTGAGGTGGCGGTTCTGAAGTAGCAGGGTGAGGAATCATCACCCCCAAAAAAGCCCGGCTGTTCCCCTGGCTAACCGCACAGCGCTGCAGTACACAGCCCCCCTGCTGTCCCCATGTAGCTGTCGGCACGGAGACGGCAGTCGGCGGGTCCTGGGAGTGATTGGAGGCCACCATCACAGGTACAGTCACCTAAGACTGGGTTGTAATGGTTTTTAGTGACTGATACCTGAGGGATTTTTGTGCAGCTAGGGTAATTGTGTACTGTAGTGCGGGAAGCGTTAGGCTTGTGTCACAGCCAGTTCAGTTTGTGAACAGGAAGCAAGGTCAATAAAGGAATCATAATTCCTTCAGACAAACAGTCCTCAGACGAACTGTTGAGAAATAGCACTTCTGCAAACAAAAGTGATTCCCCGCAACTGTGGTTCCAAATGTCAGCGGAATACCGAATGGCCTTCTGGACAGATATTAATCAGACATATATATAAAGTGGGTCAATATCATCTTTTTGCAACATTATTAAGTCTGTGTACCACTGTGATGGAGCAACAAGGAATGCTTGCAATTGTCTCATTCTGAAAGAAAAACAAAATTTTCAACTTTAGAACAGTTCAAGAACACTTTCCAGGAAGTAAGCATCGATGTGTCGAAGAGTACCATAAATAGAAGGCTACGCTCAGAATGGTTTCAGCTGGCTCACTTGTCTCCATTGACTGCTGAGGGCAGCAACAGGATTCATTCTGAAGTGTACAGAACATTTCATCTGCTCAGGGTTTGGTGGCTCAGCAGTCTTCAGTCAAAGTATTTTTATTGTCAAATGCATAAAAGAACATTGTGTCATTCTGAGCACTGAAATTCTTATGACATGGCACCCGATCTATGTAGCGAGCATTAAGTAAAATATAAAGCAATAATTATACATAACAATGTCAACTAGCACCAATTCCAAAGAGTGTAGAAAAGGTGGTATATGGACAATATGACAGAATCATGAAATATTATAAATATAAACACAAGGGTAATTGTACCTATGAATGGTACATTGAAATAGGCTAATGTACATGGGATGTACATTCCATGAGCATTAGCCAGACACTGTTTTTGTGTGGTGGTGTGAAGTGTTGCACAATATATAGAATCCCATTCAGACTGATTGCATGCGATTGTCCAGCTTTAACCTTGTGGATTTTATATGCTGCCACACATCAGCAAACACTCAACAGCATGCAGGCTCTTTCATGGCACGCCAAAGAACACAACCCAGCAACACAATTATTAGGCCACATCACCACACACAAGTAGAGAGCAGAGAGCATGGGAAGAGGATGCATGATGACATCACATCGCCTGTTTGCTTCCTGTGGTTCATTGAAATATATGTAAGTGTGTTGAAGTATTTGTATTTGAAGTAGTAGCGCTTTGTATTGAAATAAACTACAGCGGAATAGAGCTGGTCAGCTTAACAGATGCAAGAACGTGTGTGTTTGGTTAGAGGAATGTATGTGTGTTTGTGGGGTTCAAAAAATGCGTGTTTGTGGATGTAGAAGCTGTTCAGGTCTTGTCTTCATTGATGGTCAGGTCTTCCACTAATGTGTCATGAACAAACTTGAAGATGGAGGTGATGGAGTCGTGCTCTGACAGAGTCGTGGACAGGCTAGGAGTATGGGAATCAACCAAGCACACATTTGAGGGATATGCTGAAGATGTTTGTGATGACACCCAGCCATCTTGTCTGAACATGGTCTCACCACACATCCTGTTGTCACATCTGATGCCGCTGCTTTGCGAATGTTTACCGGTTCAAATGTTTTTCTCACATCCGCTATTGGGTGTGATCACATATTTGCCCTGGAAAGGATTTGTTGCTCCTGTGATTCTTGCCTCAAAGCGAGAATAAAAGGCATTTAGCTCATCTGGTAGTGGTCTGTTGCTGGGCTGCCTGCAGCTGGATGTCTGTTTGTAGTCTGTGATAGTTTGCGAGGCCTGCCACATCCAATAAGCTTCAGAGACAGCGTAATGGGATTCAATCATAGTCGCACATGCACAGAATGGCTCACACCACTAAGATTTGACATTGCTGAGTGAGCAGAGAACTCGACTTAGATCCATTGCTGCACGAGCATTAACCAAACATGGCCACATTGTTCAGATTGGAAATTATTCTTGAGAGCTTCTTGCAAGTCAAATATTGAGCAAGCAGAAAATCATTGTTGCACACAGAAATCTAGTCGAAAGCGAGTACTCTGTCAAGTACTCATTCAAAACCAACCCTGTGAATTCATATTAATAATGTTTTAATCATATTGATTGATAATCATATTATCTATCAAACCAGAAGTGCTATTTAAAAGCATATTTCAAGCGGAAGATATTTCAAAAATATAAATCCAGAGAAAAGAAAACCGACATGATTACATGTAGAATTATACATGGATTGATCCAAGGTTGTGTTCATTTAGTTAACCGAAAACTCACCACTGTATTTCCAGAAATTCATGTTTCATTACAAATCTGCATTTTTTTATTGTTTGTTTTTTTGCATTCATTAACATTTGTTAACAATCATGTCTAATATATTTATAATGAACTTAAGTCAATGATAACCTTTTGTTAAATGTTTATGTTGATTTTCATGAAATCTGTTAGATTTGATGTTAGATTACAGTTTTTGCACTAGTCCCACAGTCCTTACTTGCTGATAAAAGTCAATAGGGCATCCGTAATTCTGTTTAACAAAGTCCCCATCTTTGGCAAATATGTGGACATTGATTTCTGGCAGGGCAAATAAGTGAAGGTGCAGCTCACCTACTAGTTTGCTCATCAATTATCAGAAATATGTGTCATGCTCTAAGATAGAACTAAGATAAATCAATTTCTGGCTGTCCGACACAAGCTATCATCTTCACTTAGGCTACCCGCTGATCATAGCAGCATAATGGTAACCTTAGCCTTTATATCACAATATTCTGCATTTAATTGGTCAATTTGCAAAAAGTGTTGGTAAATTCAGTTTGCCTTGGGGTTAGTACCATGCATGAAAGAAAACACAGCTGGGGTATGTTGGATTCCTGTTGATTATATGTATTTGCTAAATTATATAACCATTCCTCTCTGCATTAGGCCTACAATCAGGGAGCCCCATCATTTGAGAGAACAAGTGGTAAATATTAAACAGTTGATGGTTATGTTGTGAGTGTCATTGGCAGCAGCTCTTAGTCCTATTGGTATTTTGTAAGATACAGTAGTGGGTAGAAAAGGTTGGATGTGTTACTATAATGTTTGTGCACAATTTGGTTTTATTGACCTTCAGTTCAGTTGTAAGAGTGCCAACATTTCAACTGTTTTCTTAGATGGAATCTTAGGTCTGTTTTCAGGCAAATATACCATACATAACAATTACTTTCTCTGATGTACTATAAATTAGGCCGCTGGTACTTCCTTTTGGTTAATTGGGTTGTACCGAGGATGCTGGTTTCCATTGAATTCATGCAGGATCAGTCTTTGTGGGTTCCTGTACAGGAAACCAGATGCTGCTGGATGTGGCACAATTATTACTGGCGTTAAGACTAACTTCCAACACCCCAGGGCAGTGGAAGACATTGCCTTGTGTAATGTTTCGGTACACAAGGGCAAACATGAGTGAAAACATATTTTTTCATGGATTGGACATTTACCTATAGCACTAGTGGTAGCGTGGGATAGTTTGATTGCTGTCATAGTTTTGTTAGAGTGCCTTGACTGCCTGATCTCAGGGATAAGGATCGGATGCGGTGAAAACCAAATCAAGAGCTGCCAACTCATTAAAAATATGACTAAAACAAGGTCACAAGGTAATTGATTATTGTTTTAATTTTCAGACTTCTATAGGAAATAATGTGTGTCTTTTGTGGTGTTTACTATGAACGTGGGGAATTCCAGAGAGGAGAAATGAGGGAAAGGGGTTCAAGAGGGAAGGGAGAGAGGTACAAGAGAGGAGGGAGAGGGGAGGGAGAGAGGTACAAGAGAGGAGGGAGAGGGGAGGTAGAGAGGCACAAGTTGGGAGGGAGAGGGGTACAAGATGGAAGGGAGAGGGGTACAAAAGAGGAGGGAGAGGGGTACAAGAGGGAAGGGAGAGGGAGAGGGGAGGTAGAGAGGCACAAGTTGGGAGGGAGAGGGGTACAAAAGAGGAGGGAGAGGGGTACAAGATGGAAGGGAGAGGGTAGGGAGAGAGGCACACGTTGGGATGGAGAGGGGTACAAGATGGGAGGGAGAGGGGAGGGAGAGAAGCACACATTGGGAGGGAGAGGGGTACAAGATGGGAGGGAGAGGGGTACAAGAGAGGAGGGAGAGGGGTACAACCTCCATAGACAGACATAGACAGACATATACAGACATAGACAGATTGATGGCATCTTTCACCATATGGGAAGAGTGGGCCAGGTAGGGTAGGCGGGAGAGGGGAGGTTGGAGGGTTCTGATATATACTTGTTTGACTTGCCTAACTTTGTGGGCGGGGGCTTGGTGGTGGCTACAGCAAGATAGAGTGAGAGAGGCCTGTGTTACTGATGTCCTCCTTCACGCCCCAACACCCTTATGCCTTATCGGAACATCTATCAGGAGCATTTGCCCTGTGCATGGTCATATCGACAGCCAGCGAGGCTGGACTCTTACTGAGGGGACGCTACACATCCTATCTGGGGTTGTGTTTTCATTCTCTGTTCAGAATGATGGAGCAGATTGAGTCCCCCCTGCAATGGCTGACTTCTGAAGCCACAGGGACTAAAAAAGCTTCACTTTGAGAAGAGGCGGCCTTCGTGACTGCCAATGGCCAGTAAAACACAAGGCTGACTGCTCTTACAGACCCAGTCACATCATTAACTGGTCAGATCCTCTATCTTGTTGGGGCTCTTTCTAAATCATGCGGTTAGACGGAATGGATGGGAGCCCGGCTGTTCATTTAGATGCTCCCTGTATGAACACCGTGACGTCGGCTGTTACACGTGTCACATCAAAGGGTTGATGAACTACAACCACTGTTACAATTGTCAGTCAATACATGTAATTACTGTCACGGCATAGTCACAGCCTACGGCCCGCACTGTGTGTAGGAATGAACGTAGGTTCAAGAGAAACCGTACACCGCCGTGAAACTATATTTGTCTCATTTCGTATTTTCTCCATTTTTGCAAATAATGTATAAAGGAAACCCAAGAGAACAAAATGGGGACATTCTCCAGTATTCATAGATCAATCTGATCAGTTGAAACATGAAAATTGTGAAAACAGGGAAACTGCTCAGACTCTGTGATATATATGTACATATATATATATATATATATAATTTGTAATGAATGCACTCTGTTGAAATTTCTCTCTCCTTGCATTGAAATTATTTTCAGGCTTCACTTTCTAGAATAAGCTCGAACACGGGAAACGTGTATAGGTTTTTGAGCATCAAAGGGGTCTTTTCAGATTCTGAAACAACAGATTTACATTAGCATTCTAGTCGTAGGCTGTTATCCAAAGCAATTGAAATGTGCTGTTAGATTTAACTGTAACAAAAGACTATTTACCATGTGCTGCTCTGGCCCGTAATCCAGATCCAGTTATCATGGGAATTTTGTCCCAGGAACGCCTCCGCATGAATTCCCATAGTCCTTCATCTGCACATTGCGCCACTGTGGTTGTCAAAAGTGTCCCACAGAGTGAAAATACACAGTGTACAGACTAATCAAACTCCCGGATGGCCCTTCTGGTGAATCTACAGTGACGTAGACAGACGCATTTGTGTATGGCCAATCAAGAAATGTGTCATGTTGACACATGAACAGGGATTTGCAAAGTGGGTGCCAGCCTAGATTTCCTTGCATGCCGGGATGTATTATCGACTCGGGGGGCACCCAGACCCACGTGGGGTACGACAAATGAAGCCGAATAGCCTAGTGAACGCAACGGTCATGGTTGCGTCTTGCGTGTTCGTGTAACGCGTGTACGCAAGTGTGCGCGTGTGTCGCCTTCACGTTTACGTGCAACCCGTGGTCGTCTAGCGACCGCTCAACACTCGTGCGGTGTCGTTATGCACAGGCGAGCAATTCATTTGCAAAATAGCTCCTGAGAATATTCGTCACGCACACTGACATTTATACCGAGTCACAAAAGCCACCAGCCCCCATGGACTCAGCCTGCACCACCTTCAACAGCCACCCGTTCCAGCTGTGAAGAAACCTCCTTTAGCTACAGCACCGCGGTATTAAAAGATACAATATCTTTGTGTGGATGAAGCCAATGGCCTCCCCTGTTGGCATTTAGCACTGCATTGTTCCATGTGATCAGTCATGTCTTAACAAATGAAGTAAACCGGTCAGTTGCTGGCTCTTCAGCGGTCCGCAGTCACACCTGCTGCTTTCGGCTGAGGAATGGAGCCTGGGAACAGTTGAAGAGGCAGCAGAGGCACGGGAGAGTCAGTGTTGCCCCACGCCATTGCATTATTCCACATCAACACAGCTCACTGTAGATTTATTCATGTTCCTTAATGGGCCGACAGACAAGTGGTGCCGGGGAGATATACACCCGTCTAACATCTGGCCTCGCCTTCCCTCTGCACCCGTTTAGGATCTTAATGCTTGTTTGTTAGTTGTTTTGCTCTATCGGGGGGAGGGGGGGGGGTAACAGCAGAGACATGATGTAGATGCCTTGTGAAAACTGATATTTCACTTAGAGCTATGGAGTCCAGCTCCACGCCTTGCAGTCCATTAGCAAACCAGTCCTAATCATCCCTTAGAAACAGGTCCTGCAATGAGCTTACCAGGCAGCTGCCCTACTTGAAAATAGCTGACGGGATTCTACCCCATTTTTAAAATACCCCTCTGCATCCACAGGGAATACCACACTTCACCTGCAACAAACTGTTCCGAGGAGTTGCCTTTCCTAAAAGTTTTAGAAGCTCCAGAGTGTCCGTGTGGTGACAGGAATTCCGAAGAAATCATAACGGACTGTGTTTAATTCAGAGCAAATCTTTAGAGACAATGTCTTTATACTCCGGTAGCCTAGCAACGATCAGCAATGGGTTCATTCTGCGCTACTGTGTGCAGATCACAGGAGCCCTTTGTGAGCACAAGTAGTGATCTGTCGGGGAAACAAGCTACAACACACGAAGGGGACGGGAGACATGGAACATGGCTAATTAAAAAACAAAGGACATCCCTACAACTCCTGACACGCACTGTCGAGGGAGGTACAAACAGAATGTCCACGTGCACGACCTCACATACACACGAACACCCGCACTCTACAGTGTGTCTGCTTCAAGATGTGCCGTTGCCATGACGATGGGTGTGGACCAGGAGGTGTTGTGACTGGGTACCCTATAGCACACTGCTGCTCTGCTGCCCTGTGAGGGCGGTATGCATATATGTATGACGCTAATCTACTAACACACAACTCCAAGTTTCCTGCAGCCTCGCGTAGCCCGGTTCCATTTTAGATTGGCTCGTCACAACAGAGAAGGAATGCTAGAACTGCGGTGGTGTGATTCAACCACAGCAATACGGTAGATAACATGGTAGTGGTGCTGTGGTTCCATCATAGCAGGCGTTCACGCGCTGTACATAGAATGGAGCAACATGTTCATCTCATGCACATCTAGTCACATCTAGAGTTCCTGCTGTGTATACAGGCCTTGTGGACAAAGCGCTACTCATCGGCAACCAGCCGTGGAATCCCCAGAAGGCACAAGCATATGAACACACCAAATGGTTAGGGACAATTTAAATAGATTTTCTTTTCGCACATTGTTTTTTAAAAAGGGGCATATTTTCTATAGCTTCTCAATATCCCTAAATTGATATATATTTTCTTCAACTCCAAACCTAACCACTAACCCTAAATGATTTAAACCTATCCCTAAGTCTGAAATAGTTTCCTCCAGTTTAGGGTTAATGTTTTCTCGTTTATTATCCTTCAGTGGATTGTCAGCTATCAACAGGTTAATCAAACGTGAACACCCACAAACATATACTCTCACTTGTAATGTCTTTAATAATGAACCTTTCACTACTAACCTCAGTTTTGCATATGCTGCTCTGTCATTCTACAAATAGACCGCTCCATAAGAATCAGAAAAACACCCACACACTAGCTACTGCTACATAACATTCTGTAGTGAAGTCTGATCCTGACTTTAAAGTGCTGTCACTAACAAGCTTCCCCCCCATCAAACTACAGTATATCAAACTTAATGAAACCTGTCCAGAAATGTAATGAAAGTGTTAACCCTGCACGGGCTACATTTCCATATATTATAATCAAAGTGCTAATACTTCTACAGTACCCCAATACCAGGACTTTCCATCGTGGTTGATGATGTTGCCGGTACCATGTATAAATTGCAAAAACATTCTGTTACCAATAATATTTTCAGACTATACTGCACCTGAATTCTCTTCATCTTATCATCAGTCATGACGATACGACTGGATTGATCAGCAGATGTTCTGACCAGAGGGTTTTGATGGCCCTCCTAATCATAGTCATTACGTGTTTGAACATTTTAAGTTGGCCCAAACATGTGAAGCAACACGTGCAAACAAAAAAACGTTGGCGTGAGCGGTATAAGAGATGCGGTTTAATGTTGTTAATTGATTATGCAAATTAATGTTAACTATGCCCATTAGTCTAATTAAAACAAGTCAATAAACTCTTAAGCCGTTTTAGTTGGGATTGCATAAACATCTGAAACTAATTTGGTAAAGTCTTTAAACTTATAGCTGTTCATTGGATAATGTTTTTAGATTACCTAACACAAATAATGCAATTTTGACCAAGTAATATGCTGATATTTCCAGTAATTCTTAAGAAACAATCTTGGTTCAATATATACTGTTTCAAGGTCAATAGTTGTTAATTAGGCAAGTCTATCTAAATAACACAGTCATATTCGATGTTTCAGCATTTTCAGTTGGAATAGACTAATTATGTCTAATCTTTCTGACTGTTGAAGATATATACAGGGTTAATTCATTTCCAAAATGGGCTTATTTAAAATAGATTTAATTAATTTTCTGTAGTTTATAAAAGTTGTATGCAATTTCATTTTAGGTTATCAGCATAGCTTTAAATTCATTTGATTGGCCAAGAAGCGTGACCATTTTGAATAGAACCATCTGTATCCCCCTGCCATGATAAAAAAAGCCATTAATGATTTCAAACCGAGTCAGGGAAGTATGGGCTAATGAGAGTTTGTTTTGTCTTGATAGTGTGGGACTAGTAACGTTCCCCTCCACATGGTGGAGGTACGAAGAGTGGATGAATATACACAATGTTGAGTGAGAGCATTTGTGTTCCCTTCTGCTGAAGGTGTCTGTGTCTCCTTACATATAATGAAACATAATAACAGAATTGGGATCAAAACCTTCATCCTCACAACGCAGCAACTCGGAAGAAGTAGCCATCTTCTGTCAATAACATAATTAACTAACCAGGAAACCAGCTTTTAGCTGGGTAAAAAAAGCCAGAGGCAAACTAAGAAACCTAGCTGTGTGTAGGAACCAGGGGACGAGAACAATCAGAAAGTAACATAAGCGCAAGCTAACCCAAACAAGATAAAAAAGGCATAAAAAGGATTCATCCGTCTGAATTTTAATTGTATTCAACCAAAGGATCTAGAGTGGTTTATCCACTTCCATTGGTTTGGACAAGCTTCTGGGTTAGGCGAGCACAGCAAGAGAGGAAAGTGAACATTACTATATTCCACGGGAGCAAAGGCAGAGGCTACAATACGTTCCAGAAAGTTGATGGCTGACAAGCAAATGATTTTTGACACCGTCACAGCAACCATTTTGTGACAAAACTGAATGTAATTTTTGAGAGCGCTAGGTTCAATAAATGCGAACAGGAAAGTGGTGGACCAGTGGACACGTTCCTCCGGGCTTTGCATGTACTTACTTCCCATTGTGACTAAGGACATTTGCAAGACAATTTAATATGGGACAGGCTTCTAGTGGGCCTTTGTGACAGAGCTTTATTAGAATAAATGCAGATGAATTCAGCATTCACTTTCTAGAAGGCTAGAACCATAGCCCGTCAAAAGGAAATGAAGAACCAACAAAATATATTTCGTGATGACAGTCGAACAAAGACAAATGGTTGAGATTGTAGCAAGTACAAAGCTGCCTTTCCAACACACTGTAAAACCTAAATACACAAACAGAGCTATTACACTAAACACTGTTAAACTGTGCATCAACGAACAAAACCCCTTTCATTGTGTGGATATGGGAAACATACCAGACAGCTTGGACCAGCCAGAGATGTTATCAGTAAAGATTTACAAAAGAATTGGGAAAATATGGTACAGCCTGCAGATGACAAACGTCAGTGTCCAAACTCCAAGAACTAGATGAGCCTAACGTTTTGTTGGCTCTATCAGGTCAAACCATAGATTACTGTTGTCTGCCTATGTAACCATAAGGTTGAGTTGAAGATGCAGATGTCACGGTCATTCCAGAGACAATCACAGCACACAGACTAGGGTTTACTGGGATTTCCCCCCAAAACTCAATTTATTTTCCTGGTACAGAAACTATATATTAGTTGTACTGAATCTACTTGTAAATAACAAAAATCTACTAGTAAGGTAACACAATTGAATTACACTTCTGAGTTACTGATATACCTAGTAAAAATCAGTGTGTCAAAGCTTTACAAACATGAATTCCATAGAAGCGTGCAAAACATTCAAGCAAAACAATAAATGCACAGCTGGTTCCACAAGCTGATCGCTTCCTTATTTAGCAGACCTACACCTCAAAAAGCGAGTTGGGTGTTCTTGGCTAATTATATAATTTTAGCAAGCCTGATAGCCCAGATCTGAGTAACCAGAAAGCCCGCATTTTGTTTACATTGTGCTGTAACACTTCGTCATATAACAAGACCTTTAGTGATGATAAGTGACTTGAATAGAAATATAGATTTTTAGACAAACAAACGTAACAGAATTTTCGTACTGATAATCACGCACCAGCGGTCTGGGGCAATTGATTTAACACAATCGTTTTAAATGTTTGGAATCTCCAAAAGATGCAGTGATTTTGAACAAGACAATACAAAAAAAGAAAGAAAATGTAAAAATGCACTTAGCCGCAGGGTTGGGGGAAGGCCTCAGTACCAGAGTGGTAAGGCAACGGAAATGATCGCTGGGAAGATTGTAGTCCTTAAGCCTTGCATCTGCGTTACAAATCTGAATGACGGCATCTGACGGGACTTACAAGAATCAAGCACACTTTTGGACAGTTGCAAATGCAGTTAGGATTCTGGCAAATCCCCACGCCAAAAGACTCTGAAAAACTCACCACGTTCATCACCCCCTTCGGAAGACACTGCTTTCAGAGGCTCCCATTCGGAATATCCTTGACCCCAGAACATTTCCAGTGCAGTATGTCACAACTACTGGAGGGCCTTGATGGGGTCGCCTGCCAAACGGATTATATTTTAGTATACTGGGAAACTCGACAAATGCCGTTTGCAATGGCGCCTTTAACAGGTAGGACTGATGCTGAACTGGCAGTCAGGCTGAACATCACTGAAATATGAATATAAAAAATATGAAATAACACAAAATGATTGAAGGTCATCATTGATGAAATTGATGTTTGATGTTTGACCCAGACAAAGGTTGTGGCACAAATGCTAGTGGCCGTGGCAAAAATGCTAGCTCCAACAAATGTGAGTGAGGTAGGGAAAATCATGGGCCTTGTCTACAACCAGGGCAAATACGTCCATCACCTTGCAGAGACATCAGGGGCCTCTCACAATGCACAGACAGAATAAGAAGCTCTTGCTACTAAAGCAACGATGCAGCCAAACATACAGTGCTGTCTGCAAAACAGCTCCTTTGCAAACCCCTTATCTGGTGCTCTTAGCATACGGATCAACACCCCTCTCAAATGGCCTGAGCACATCAGAGATGTCGCATTGCAAATACTGTGTATAACCATTCCTACCTTGCCCTCTTAGCTGATTCCAGGGTTAACGGCCTACCTTAAAGACTACCGCTCCATAGTTCACCACAGCACCTGGAACATGGACAGAGTGGAGCCCTAGACATATAGAGAGCGCTATGGGTAAATTACCCTGGTAAAAAGGGTAAGATGAGATCTGCCATAAAAACTGAAAACAAGCATTTAATTTTTTTCCCCCTGCATTTTAAAGCAACCTAATTTCATGGGCTTCTTCATGTTTTATCGAAATATAACTGTGTGTCATCAGCATAAAAGTTCAAATTGACATTGTGGTGAACATCAGTCAGAGGCAGCATATACAGTTAAAACAACTGTGGCCCCAATGCCGAGCCTTGAGGGACACCAAAACATACCTTTGATTTGTCATAGCACACATGCAAACTGATATAACATAGGTTTCTTATCTCTCCAAGAGAAGGAAGTTATTAATGGTGTGATATACAGCACTAAGATTAAGATGCAACATGACGGATGTATAACTTTTGTCTGAAGCCAGCAGAAGGTAATTTCCTATTTTCACAAGTAGTCTCAGAGGTTTTATAGAGAGGTTTGATATTGGCTCGATATTGCTTAGAATTGTTATATCAGGATCCAGAGGCTTTATTCCTGCTTCTTTTAGTGAGATTGGTACGCATCCAGAAAACCGTGCACAATTTATTATATTCAACATTGGCAGGCCTAGCACAGGAAGTAGCTCTATAAATAGTTTAGTTGAAATCAGGTCCAGCTGACAAATGTACAAACTTAGTGAACGTGTTGACCGATACAGGATTAACAAATTCAAGCATCCCCATTGATACCAGGTCAGGGCTGTTCTGTGGACAACTGAGTTTTTTAGTACTGTACCTATTTAAGGAGAAGTCATTTGTTTTGAAATGGTGATTGTGGCAATGTGTAAGCTCTGAGGCATGTTGGACAAAACCTACTGAGTCAATAATTGCTTCAAAGGCCTTTTGAAGAGAGTCATTGGACTTTTTTCCATTTGAATTTTAAAATCGGTCAAATAATTTAAATAATATCTGCCATGAATACAAGGTAAGATGTGAAGTCTGGAAACTCACTAAGGAACATTGTGTACGGCCCATGTGTTCATTGTTGTCGTGTATATTGTATATTTTTGGTCATAAATATAAGCACCACCCCATCTTTGGCGGAATGTGCGGGGTATATGATCACTAGTGTAGCCAGCAGGAAAGGCCTCATTTTGGGCGGTAAATTAGGCCAGGTTTCACACAGGCCTGCTGCCTGACCTACACCCTATCTCACGGTGAGCCTATAGGAGTGAGGCTCCTAGATGAATGGAGCCTAGATAAAAGAAGAACATCACTCCTGCTAGGATGGAGTCCGTCACTCTGCAGCAGATCAGACTTGTCACCATTTCTGTGCGAGTCCCAAAAAGAGAGCCAGTTATTTACACATTCTTCCTCCTGTGACAGGGATAACTCTGTTTTCAGCCAGCGAATGAGATGTGTGAGTCGGCTGTAGATCTCATCGTAACGCCTAGCTGGGAGGGGGCCAGAGACAATCACCCACTGCCGACACATCTTTCTAACTAATTTCCAGGCTAACGCTATGTTCTGCTTCTACCTCTAACTGTTTCATCCTAAACTCATTGGAGCCCGTGCTGGGCAGCCAACACTATTGTTTCTTCCTGGTGGCACAAACACAGTTTTTTCTGTTACTTCACTTACATAACCCTTGCCTGCCATTTGCGTCTAAAGCTGTGCCTCTAAATTAGCTATCTTCACCCAAAGATGATAGTTCTCCTTTATACTGGAATTACAAGAACTACAATGAGCAGGCATAAGCGTACTTAGATTCAGGTGTTCAGGGGAGTAGCTCCGTTTGTTATGTCCAAATAGAGTCGCAGTGTAGTTAGATAAAATAAAAAAATTACGAAAACGACTTGTTGAAAGACTCGTAAAGAAATGTATTTAATTTAGTTTGTTTGTAGTAAGTTCTGTTTAGGGAAGAATGTCAGGTGACCAGCTATGCAACAGCAAGCTGTCAACAAAGTATCATTGTTCCGGAGTAGTTGTGTTGTAGTACCGACAGGGTGGACGGAAAGAATGCTTGACCCATTAAAGTGACAGTGAAACAAATAGCAAAATAAAATGTGTGAGGATAATGGCAGGCACGCCCGGAATCAACCAATCCCTTGGGGAGCAGAAATCAGGCCAGAGTCAGACTGTCATGTGTACGTAGACTGTCAGAGCTTTATGATAACTTGATCTAGTGTCTCTTAGGAGAGCAAATAGGGTACAAAAAAAAGGGGGAAAAATTGCTTGGCGTCAGAGTCACACAGACGGTTTGGTTCAGGTTTAGTAGCTCTGACACTCGCTTTGTCCGTGACGAGACAGGGATCTGTGCATCCCATGGAGATGGTGCGGCTGGGATGAGCAGCTGGATGTCACGGGAGTCGTTCGTCTCGTGTTCACCCTGGCTCCATCTCACCACTGTAGTAGATAAGTCATCACATGCAAACGCGATTAGCTCACATGCAGATATTGAGTCCCAAGATTTGTCATTTCAGTATAAGATAACACACTTTACTACTGCGGCTTAGAGGGAGATTTTGGTGTCTAATACCAAAATGGCCATATATCCGGTCCATGAGAAATCGTTCCAAAATAATATAGGTTAACTCCTCCAAACGATCGAAGACCAACAGTAAGACACCCTATTGAAGAGACTAAGACTAAATTGATGAGGAGCAGTGAGACTGTGCTCCACTACCCAGATGTATCTAATCACTCAGTCGTCATTTAGCACAGCTCTATCCAATCAAAGCACACACTGGAGACCAGAAGTCCCGCCTTGCTCTAGCTCTCCATATATCATCTGCATTTTCATACTCACTGATTTACATTTCTAAAATAAGAATAACGAAGGTGTCCCCCACAGTGTGATTTCGTTAAAACCCAAGTCCATGAAATCTCCTATGTTGAACACGCCATGGTCTTACCACATCATCCTGCAGCAGCTGCCCTGCTACTAAATATCATTCCAATCAATGTTTTAATAGCTTGAAGACACTAAACCCATTCTGCCTGGCACGGAGAAGGGGCAGTGACGTGATTGATTAGGTGTGTGTTTGGCCGTGTGTGTGTGTGTGTGATAAAGGAGAGTTATTTCATTACTTCTAAAGTTAGACTCATCCAAAATGTGTCCATTAACATTGTCGTTAAATCTTAAAGAAGCTCATCCAGTTAAATAGTCATAATGTAATGTCTTATTTGGCAGCTCTTTCAGTTTCAATACCATTCTCAATGTTATGAAACCCGAACTTTATTCAAAGTAAGAACATAGATTTTCACCGAGCTTAGAACTTTTGTTAGAACATGCATGTTCTTGTTGGCTTGTTGGGACTGGTGCTCTGCTGATGGAGCGCTCTTGTACCTGGTAGGATCCACATATTGAAAGGTTCTATTTACTGACTGGTACATACTGCAGCATCTTGTTGGAAAACTAAAGCCAGAATAGTCGAATATTGTGACATCCAATGTGTAGCATACAGTGTTAAAAATGATTGGAATCGGATGCAACGGTAATAATCTACAGGCGGAATCATTGGTGTGGCCATTCCTCAGACAAAAACATGATGTTATGATAATCAGGGAAGTACGTGTCAAGGTATACAGAACACCCTATTTATGAACGTCCCAGACATAAAGCCAGACAGACAAGATGTGGTCAAGCATCTGTGCTGTCTATCTGAACTGTGGCACATCTGTTTCCATGTTTGAGATTGTGTATGAAGCACATGTAATTGTTTTTAAGAGTTCTTCAAAAGCCCTCTGTAGACTCTGGGCAAGTACTCCAGTTTAAAAAGCTGTCGACTGATAACAAAGTCCTTGATTCGAGTGGACACAGCCACATAGCCATCGCACTACCTCAGTGTCCAGTCTGGCCATTGACAGGCACTGTGAGTTACAATTACAGTCACAGCAGCTCTGTGAGAGACCTCTACTCACACTGCAGTCAGCTGGTGTTACACTGCAGTCAGCTGGTGTCACCCTGCAGTCAACTGGTGTCACCCTGCAGTCAACTGGTGTCACACTGCAGCCAAACAGGTTCTCATGAACAGGAGGACGGTAAGCCCAGAGCGATCTCTGTAAAAGGCCTTTAGGAGATTGATAAATATGCTGTTGTCTGTGAAGGCTTGTCACCCATTATGGAACATCTCTTCTACACTGAAGACAACATTCGATGTCAGAGAGACATTGTTCTGCCAGCACTGTAATGGTCTGAGGGGCTGCAGGGGAAACTTGCTGCTCTAGACATTGCTGATCAACTGTGATTGCTGACCCCTGCGTATATCAGAATGCTGCTGTTTGTGCAGGCATTCCTCAACTTCGCGGTTACACTGGTTAACCCTGAGTGGTTGCATTGTACACAGCTCCTACAATGTTTGTGATAGAGACTTCCGAATAATAATCCATCACAATAATCCATAATTGAGCTATTTTTGATGATATTTCACAAAGTTCACACGTTGTCAGTCTTGCGGTGAGTTAGATGAATTGATGAGCCTTGACATTCCTTGTTTATATTTTCTGGCGTCCCCAACTGTCAATGTGGAGAACCTGGAGGGACGTGCTAGTCTTGGAAGTGGGATGCCCGTTTGACTACACAAGGCAGGCTTTTGAAGAAAACCTTCTTAAATAACAGCTCCTCTTCACTCTTGGATTTGGATCCAAGCTGGGTGTCTTGATACTTGGCAGTCTGGGTCACGGGCACCAGCGTACGGTCTGAGGCCTCTAACATGCCGTACTGTCTAGGAGGCGAGAGAGAGTGACAGCTGGCTAAAATATTGCTCCATTTTGGCTGTCATTTCCTGTTGGGACAACATGCTTTCTAAACCTTTGAGTATTGCTGCGTCGAAGACACAGAAAATGACTCTGAAAACAAAGTACAGTATTTCAAATGTATGGCCGCTTATCTGTTTTCCCCCGGGAACACACCAGAGCCACAGGCTTTGTATAGCGCAGTCAGCATGCATCAACCTGTGCGTCGGCAACTGACTACACGGCCTGTAGGTAAGAACGCAGACATATGCTACACCGTGATCCCCTGCTGCTCCGTGCAGCCTTAATGACTTTTTGCCTTGAATTTCCCAGCATGCCTCTGGCACCGCCATCGCACGTAATCTCCACCAGACGGGTCTCCCGGAGGGTCCAGTGCACCGGGCCCAGAAGATGTTTTTGCGAGTCCCACTTAGGTTGGTACCAGAGAAGACATAACTAAGACAGTGACATTTGAGCCTGTAAATGTTTTGGGGTTTTGTTACAAATTCGTAAAATATCCATCTTTTACTGAATGTAGCAATAAACTGAAAGCCAATCTCCATTGAAAGCTATTCTTCTGTGAGGGTTTTCTGGGTTTTCTCTAGATATGCCGCTCTTAAGCACCATCCATTACTGGAACCAGAGTTGTCCACTAGCCATGTCAATTGACCCAGGAACATTTCTGGTCTCCATTAGAGTCTGGTCTAAAATAGGGGCACGGAAACACCAAGCACTGCCAGCTTTTCACCTTACCTACCCTGCTGGCCTGCGTCTCCTTTCCACTGTCCTCCTCTCTCATCTGTGCCCTGACATCCCCTGGTCCCACTGCCCATGCTGCCCCCAGCCCACATGTCAGAGTCCTGGGCTCATGAATACATACACACACTGACCCTCCACCTCTGACCTCTCCCACTGGACCTTGTAGGGAATCTAGCAGAGGTCAGAGCCACTTGTCACCGCTCCTCTACATGAATCCTTCTTCTCTAAGCGTCTCTCCTTCTCTAGTCTCACGGAGTGGAAACTGAACAGCCATCTTTGGAGGTAACAGTGCAAGGCTAGTGCAAAGAGACGAGGGTCACGGTTCCTTTATGAACGGAGGAGAGTGGAAGAGTTGCTGCCAATGTTAGCTGGACTTTAATAGGCAACTGGAATGCCCGGCCCTGAAAATATTGAAATATTGAAATCCCAAATTTTGCACTTATATATTTTTTCAGTTTATCTTGCTTATTACTTATGTTCCATTGGTCTTGACAATTGTGAAAACAATTGGACCTGTAGCTTGAATGAGACATATTATTAGACTAATGTGAAGTGATTGAGTGTAATTGCGAGCACTAGAACAGTGATTGGTCAATTTGAGCAGTTCAGTGATTGCACACAACCTAGGGAATTGTTGGTTAAACAAAGAAATCTTGGTGGGACTGGCACTTGTTTTAATCACCCCGGTTTCCTATCAAAGCTGGATTTCAGAAACACGATCACCCCATTGAAAACACATGGTCCTCTAAAAGTGACCTCATCCTGTTATATTGTTTGGAAAGGGGGGATGAACCTCTGTGTCTTTATCAATAGAACAGAATTGGCTGTGTCTCTTTTTCTTCTGCGTCCCAATGATTGGTTTCTAAGGAGGGACTTTTCAGTTGGTAGGAGATTTCAGTGGGATGATCATGTGATGAGTGGTGTTGTTCTTCTTGGTTGCTCTTGATGTCTTGACATAGCCAGATAACTCTCCGTCCACACAATCTTGTTTTATAGCTTGTTGAAGGGCTTGTCTCAAATGACACCATATTCCCCAGACAGTGCCCCACTTTAAGTAACTACTACCAGATGCAGAAGACTCTCTATATCACAGTGTTCTGTTCTCTGTGACCCCGTGGTCATTGGTTTTTGAGCCAGTGCCTTGTCCTGCAGCCTGACAGTGATGTAGATACCGCCAACAGATAGAACCATTGCAGTTCAAACCTCTAAGCCGTGCTGCATTACCAATTGACTTAGTGATGGAAAAACACTGCATCATGTCTTAGCTCCTAACCACTAAACTAAGGAAAGGAAGCAAGCATTTGGAGGCTGTGAGTTGAATAATAAGATAATAATAAGATGGGGGGAGGGATGATACAAAGGACTCTGTGCATCCACTATGGTTCTCAATGCAGTACACTGGACTGTACTGCAGTACACTGGACTGTACTGCAGTACACTGGACTGTACTGCAGTACACTGGACTGACACTTGGGACAGTACTTTGTCACTAACATCACTGAGTTTGAGCACGCAAAGGTTTTTAATTCACATGGTATTGTCACCACTAACGCGCCATCGACCTGTCCTGCTTATGGCGTTGCCCTGAGGCACTAGATAAGCTGGAAATTATTTCCCTAATGAGATGTTGTTTCGATACAGTTGGAGCCATACTATTACACAACACCAAGTTATGGTGACATTTGTCCAAATGGATTTGAGGATACAACTGGTGTGTGTTCTCCACCCGAGGCTTGCATTGATAAAGATTTATTGAAATGCCCTTGAGGGCATTGCAGCAAGCTCCCACCCACACAGAAACTGACAAACCCCTTAGGCCTACTTTCCTTTTGCTAGGAGAGGAATCTTTTTTACACACACACACGCATATATTTAGCCACACTAATTTGTGGCACACACACACGCTTTTCTGGTGTTCTTTCCTACGTGCCCCCCCTTTCACACACCCACACAACACCCACGCACAGCTAGTTGGAACTAGTGAGTCCCAGGAATTGCTGTGGGCTTGACGTGGTACTGTATGCAGAGAAATGCAAGAATCGCCACCGATAATACTGTCTGATGAAATCTCCATGGTAACAGGGGTAGCAAAGCCCCTCAACACAGCATTGATGAAAGAAAGAATTTAAAATCAGCATAAAATACAGAGAGACAAAAACCTTGACTTGGTATTTCATGTAAAAGGCAGACTGAATGTATTGCTTCTCAATTTTGCTCCAAGTTTTTAAATAGATGAACGCTACACTTCCTTATATTCATAGACCTTTGTGACACTTCAGATGCGGGGATGGAGACATGTTCTCCCTTGTGTTCCGGCTGCAGAATCTGCTTACATACCTTGTTTACACATTCTCAAGAAACTATGACAACAGATTTTAAATCTCGATTCCGTAACTTGTGTTGCTACAGATATGTTTTAAAAGGGGCTTTGTTAGAACTCTCCTGATGCTTATAATAACGCACGTTACGTTAGCTAATGCTAATTAGGCATTATCATGATGATAATTACTGATGACGTTTTGTCTCCTAGGGCATTTGTTGCTTGTTGGGCAGGTCCCTTATCTGCTCTGTAAGTTAAGCTTTGTATGTGTGCATTAATTCACGTGCACATGTGTGTACATGTCTGCTCTAGTTTGTGTTCAGCTCATCGGTGAGTGATGCTAGTTGAACTGTGACAATCTGGCTCGTTAAGTTGTGCAAATCAACATGAGAGCTGGGACCTTCAGGTCGTTTCAGCACACACAGCAAATCATCCTTTTGCTGTCCCATCCCACAGTACAGTGCAGCCTGACTGAATGAGGGCAGCAATGCTAATGGTGCTAATTCAACTACTACTCAACCAGCTGTAAGCTAGGCACCTACCAAACCAAGTGTGAAATGATGTGAGCACAGACTTTTTAATCACATCACCAACAATGCTTCAGTCTTTGATCTTATCCAATGCAATGATCCAATGTCTAATAGACTGGCCTCCACTGAAATGGATCATTTTAATTAGCTAGTATACTACGGTACACTCTAAAATGACATGTTTCCTGGAGGATCATTTAAGAGTTATTTAAATGTAAACTTTAGGGGAACCCCTATAAATTATTTTAATAACCATCTGTAGAAGCATCTCCCATCATAATAATAATTACCTTTGAGGACATTTTAAGGAACCATCTTCTATTATAAGAGTAATAACCTTCTGAAGAACCATTCAGAAGAACCAACCTATTATAATAATTGTCACGTCTCCGCCTACTGGCGGCCACTCCCCTGTCCGCGTAGCCCCCCGGCGTTCGACGTCGCCGGCCTTCTAGGCTCCATCGTTCATGTTTGTCCTGTTCCCAATGTCCTGTGAACGCATCCCTCCCTGATTCCCTACAGCTGGCCCTCATTACCTGTGCATTTAATCCCTCGTGTGTCTTGTCTCTTCGTTCGGTATTGTCGTATGTGTTGTGTGTCAGCACGTATGTGCTGTTAACCCTTTGAGTGACTCCGTCACTATTGATTATTGCTTGTTCTCTGAACGGAAGTTGTCGTGTACACTTACCGTGGCTACAATAGGGACAATAAACTCTATTGTGCAAACTGCCTACCTGCATTTTGGTCCACTCCTTCCTACACCGTCACAATAATAATCAACTTTTGAAGACGCATCTCCTATTATAATAATAATAAACTTTTAAAGAACCATCTCGTATTATAATAATAATAAACTTTTAAAGAACCATCTCCTATTATTACATGAAAAAACATTTCCCATTATAGTGCTAATGAACTTTTGAAGAATCTTTTATAATCTCAGATTATAATAATAATAAAGAATAATATGCATAATAATGACACAAATTGCACAGTAACGTAGCCTTTATTATGTGTTTATTATGATTGCAGTGGCAGTATAAATAATAATGTTTAAAGGTAATCCCGAGCTTCCAGCAGAGCTCCAAGTCCAAAGGTTAAATTAATATTTGTTGATGGCCCCTTTTGGTGTTCCCTGTAGCTAAACCCAAATTGATTTTACACGGTGATCAAATACGTTTCCTATTACATTCATCAGAGAAGGGAGGCTGTGAAGATAACAAATATATATATACAGAGGGGAGAACAAGTATTTGATACACTGCCGATTTTGCAGGTTTTCCTACTTACAAAGCATGTGGAGTTCTGTAATATTTATCATAGTTACACTTTAACTGTGAGAGACAGAATTAAAAAAAAATCCTGAAAATCACATTGTATGATTTTTAAGTAATTAATTTGCATTTTATTGCATGACATAAGTATTTGATACATCAGAAAAGCAAAACTTAATATTTGGTACAGAAACCTTTGTTTGCAATTACAGAGATCATACGTGTCCTGTAGTTCTAGACCAGGTTTGCACACTGCAGCAGGGATTTTGGCCCACTCCTCCATACAGAGCTTCTCCAGATCCTTCAGGTTTCAGGGCTGTCGCTGGGCAATATGGACTTTCAGCTCCCTCCAAAGATTTTCTATTGGGTTCAGCTCTGGTGACTGGCTAGGCCACTCCAGGACCTTGAGATGCTTCTTACGGAGCCACTCCTTAGTTGCCCTGGCCGTATATTTTGGGTCATTGTCATGCTGGAAGACCCAGCCACTACCCATCTTCAATGCTCTTACTGAGGGAAGGAAGTTGTTGGCCAAGATCTCGCAATACATGGCCCCATCCATCCTTCCCACAATGCGGAGCTATCATCCTGTCCCCTTTGCAGAAAAGCATCCCCACAGAATGATGTTTCCACCTCCATGCTTCACGGTTGGGATGGTGTTCTTGGGGTTGTACTCATCCTTCTTCTTCCTCCAAACACGGCGAGTGGAGTTTAGACCAAAAAGCTCTATTTTTGTCTCATCAGACCACATGACCTTCTCCCATTCGTCCTCTGGTCATTGGCAAACTTCAGACGGGCCTGGACATGCGCTGGCTTGAGCAGGGGGACCTTGCGCGCGCTGCAGGATTTGAATACATGACGGCGTAGTATGTTACTAATGGTTTTCTTTGAGACTGTGATTCCAGCTCTCTTCAGGTCATTGACCAGGTCCTGCCTTGTAGTTCTGGACTGATCCCTTACCTTCCTCATGATCATTGATGCCCCACAAGGTGAGATCTTGCATGGAGCTCCAGACTGAGGGTGATTGAACGTCATCTTGAACGTTTTCCATTTTCTAAAAATTGTGCCAACAGTTGTGGCCTTCTCACCAAGCTGCTTGCCTATTGTCCTGTAGCCCATCCCAGCCTTGTGCAGGTCAACAATTGTATCCCTGATGTCCTTACACAGCTTTCTGGTCTTGGCCATTGTGGAAAGGTTGGAGTCTGTTTGATTGAGTGTGTGGACAAGTGTCTTATCTACAGGTAACGAGTTCAAACCGGTGCAGTTAATACAGGTAATGAGTGGAGAACAGGAGGGCTTCTTAAAGAAAACCTAACAGGTCTGTAAGAGCTGGAATTCTTACTGGTTGGTAGGTGATCAAATAATTATGTCATGCAATAAAATGCAAATTAATTACTAAAAAATCATACAATGTGATTTTCTGGGTTTTTGTTTTAGATTCTGTCTCTCACAGTTGAAATGTACCTATGATAAAAATTACAGACCTCTACATGCTTTGTAAGTAGGAAAACCTGCAAAATCGGCAGTGTATCAAATACTTGTTCTCCCCACTGCACATATATCTTTGTGAAAGAGATGAGTACATGGGCTGCTGAGCCCTGTAAGGCTTTTAAAGAGTTTCTAAAAATAATTTTGAAGATGATGCATGGGATCTTTAAGTCAAACTGATTCCAGTTGTTGTACCTTGCTGTGTCTCCCAGTGGTACATCTAGCGGCCCACACAAAGAAACACTTGCGGATTCATACATGAGCAGTTCAGCCATTTGTGCCTACACTGCTAGACATCAACATATTCTTGCCTCAGTAGATTGAAACTCACTAAATTGTGTCCATAAGATCTTTTCCAGAATAGAAATGTGTAATAATAATATAGAAATATATATAAACATATATAGAAATAATACAAACATGACAGATCGAATCATCCTGAAACATAGCTTGTGTATTAGCCAGTTTAGCTGAAATTCCACACTCTATACTCAATGTCATATGCCAAGGATGGCGATGACTAGACTGGAATGAGACTACTCACACTACATAAAACAGTAAACATTCAGTGTACTTTGGCAGATCTTTAGCATTATATTTCAGTGACTGCACCTGTAATAAAACGTATAGCATGGTGTCTCCACTTTAAAGTCATAGAATTTCAAATCCAAAGTGCTGTGATAAAGAGGCAGATGAATAAGAAAAGTTCCCACTGTCCAAATATTTCAGCTTACACAACTTGTTCATTAAATGAATTATGCTTACAAGTATCAATATGCTTTCTCCTAACATATCCGCGTGTTGTTGTCAATGTCATTTATCTGTTTGTCTTGCTGGTATGTTTTTTTCTTATGTATCTTGTTCTGAGTTACATTCATTTCTCTTTTGGAACTGTCAAGTGCACAAGCAAATAATGAGTGTCCACACAGTGTAGTGGGAGTACTAAAATTGGGCTAAGAACATTTGTCAATGTTCACATTACAGTAGCCTTGTAGTTTGTGTCTGCAGGGCTTTCAAAATGCTGTGTGAGAAATGAGGAACATCACACACACTTATGGTCATGTGGGGTTCAATGCTGCCACATCTTCAATAACCAAGGGGCCCCAACAAATGATCCCGCTCAAACACATCAATCACTTACAACTAGCCCAATATGGAAACACACTGTTTACAGATTCAAATCCACAAACGGTACTCGAGTCGTCCGTCTTCTCTAAAAATAAAAGTGACAGATAATTTCCTTCTTTGGACAGGCGTATCTGTCTGCATAAAGCATATAGGTTTATCAGGACATCCTGACAGGTCATTGAAAAGGACAACTCCAATGGAGGTTTTTGACAGACAATCCATACAATGATGTTGCGGGCCTGATAAATATTCGTACCTGCCGACCGCTGCTTAGTATAGAGGACTGATAGCCAGACAGCATGCACACGCACACACACACACACGCACACACAAGCAGCTTTAGACCATAGCGAGGGGAAATCCCAAGCGTTAGGGGGCTGTGGGGGGCTGGCAACACTTCAAGCCAGGGAAAGAGTCTTTAAACCTGCCTGGCACGTAGCGCCAGACCCTCCGGGGCGAAGACCACCGCTCGGCCACTGAGCTCCCTGCCTTCTCACGGCGTTAAGTACTAACCTTCACCATTGGGGTGCCGGCACTGGTTAGGCATTTCCACACTGCAGCAGCGTTCCCTGTCCTCTGGACTCCCTGTACTCTGTGCTTTATATGGTGCTCGGCTGCAGTGGGTCGGCTCTCCAGTAGTGTGATTTATTTTTGAGACGGAAGAACACAGGGAACTTCGAAATATTCAGAACATGTTGGTGTGGCTGTATGCTCCCACTGTAAACACACACACAGGTAAACACACATATGTATATGCACACACACACACACACACACACACGCACACACACACACACACACACACACACACACACAAACACACACCCACACATGCCCACAAAAGCATCCACTCCTAGAGACAATTTGGCAAGGAACTGCAATGCTCAGGTGCTGATATAATACACTATATTTTGAAATACCATGTTACCATTTGATATTTCTGGTGTTTTGATTTAGTGATTTTATTTTATTTAATGCTGCAGATATATTACTCATGTATATGACTGCTGCAGAAGAGCCTAAGAGTCATACCCTAATAAATGAAATAGATTTTTGTCAGTCACAGGGGAAAACAAGCAGAACAATAATAAATGCAGTCCAGGCTACAGGAGGAGAATTACTAAAGTTTTGGCGCAGGGGCAGCCAACTAGTCCTAGCAAAAGATCTTCGGAAAAAAATCCATAATGAAAATAATGATGTCAATAATAATATTTCATTAACGTGCGGTATTGATCCCAGCGGGATCCCCTCGACACAACCTCATTGACAAGCATGGACAACACGTAACGGCTTTCTCCATGAGAACATGACATCAGCCCCCCCCCCCCCCCCCCCCCGCCCCCAACCCCCTCCACAAATCTGAGAGAGATATCGCCCACTTTGTGAATTAAAATGCCCTCTAACCAGCACTGTCTAACTGTTCTGCAATGGAACTGTAGGCTACGTATGGCTTGGCGATCTCTCTGGGTTCTAATGCCAACCTAACCTTGCTGCCACATGACTGAAGCAAGCGGCTGCTTCTCTGCAATGAGCCTGTTCCATCACGCCACCTCTGCAACAATATAGACACCAACATGCCACCGAAACAGCCAGGGCTGGATGTGCTCTTCCTACATCAGGGAGGAAAAGCAGGTACAGCCTCACGTGCAACTCATGTATCGGTTATGTTGTAGAACGGAGAGAGAACTTACCCGACAGTGTGACTAGAGGCAGGACACATCAGAGAGCTTGGGCATGTCGTTCACACGGCGACGGGATTACAGTCATGACGCTTCACTCTCACTAGGAATCGGGCTCACCCATGTCAGCTCGCCCCTTTTCTCCCGTCCTTACTTCCTTCTGCTTCCTGTTTCTCTCTTTTATCCAAACCCTCTGAAGAGAAGAGCAATGAGGGGAGATGTGGAAGATGACAAGGGAGATGCTGTGCTCTCCGGCAAGACCACTTCTGAGCTTGGCGCGAGCCCCTCGCACTGCAGAACAGCCCGGCGGAGCGCAGAGGCAGGCTGACGGGCAGGCACTCTCGCTCTTCGTTCACAATGCCTGGTGACGCACAAAACCCGGAACTGGAGTCTTCATGCGCCCGGATGCTGGACTGGATTCTGCGTGAATGGCTACATGCAGCCAGTGAGAGATGGACAAAGCTGGTAGAGTGTTAAAAGGGCTCCTTCGTCTCATGGCGATCTTCTTAACACGCTGGTTTCCATCCTTCGCTCACTACCTGCCTCTCTTGAGCATCCTCTTACTGTGCCGCTAGGGTAGGGTTGTCCTAGAGAGAGTTGTCTTTGTTGAGATGACATCACAGCAACCATTTTGTCCAAACAAGGACAGCTTCCCTGCTGTTAACAAAGTCATCGCCGTGGACATCAGAAATTTTTCTGGTGTAGATTGACACGTGGGCAGAGAAGCTGTTCTCTCGGTCTCTCCTTCTCTCTTCCTTGGCTGTCTTTCTCTGCTCTCTCTCAGGCTGTCTTTCTCTGCTCTCACCCAGTCTCTGTCTCTCTGCTTTCTCTCTCTCAGGCTCTGTCTTTCTCCTTTCTCTCAGACTCTGTATTTCTCAGCTTTCTCCCTCTTAGGCTCTGTCTCTCCCTGCTGTCTCTCTCACTCAGGCTTTGTCATTCTCTGCTCTCTCTCAGGCTCTGTCTTCTAGAGGAAGTAAAGGTGCTTTAAATTTGTCACAGCAGAACAAAAACTCATTTAACCATTACCCTAACCACATCATCAGTACATGTTTCTCATGGGATCCTCCACCATCCTTATGGTGAAGCATGGTAGTGGGAGCATCATGTTATGGGGATGCTTCACAGTGTGCGAAACTGGGAGACCGGTCAGAAATGGGAAACCGGCCAGAACTGGGAGACCGGTCAGAGATTTGTTTTGGAAGACTAAAAGTGCAATGTTGTCTGAGGTTTCAAATTGCAGACCAACAAGGCCAATTGCTTCCTCACAGGAACAGTCAAGAGATGAAGGATCAAAGTTGCCCCACCCCCTCGGACGGCAAGGGCACCAACCCACATGTAAAGACAGATTAACAAACAACATAGTACAATATCTAACATTGGAGAGGTCTTTGTTCACCATTAAGGGATGAATTCTCCCATTGGTTCCATTATTTTACATATTATGAATAGTTTTCCACAGATGAATGTTTGCAAAAATGACTTAATCTGAAAAAAATGAAAAATTATGCCTTGCCAAGGAGATGCTAATTGTATTTATGTAAATGTGTAAGAGCTGGTATCTTTTGTTTTCATGGTTTTAGCTGAGGGGTAGTGATCCTATTATTGGAGTTTTGGAATGAGAGAAAGAGAAAAATATCATAAACTGATGCTCATGGCCCACATTTGTGGTACAGTGTGAACACTTGATCTACTGATAATTATACAAACATACATATGTCAAAATGATCAGACTTGACATCTCTGCTTCTGGAATGCTACTCACACATTGAACTATGAATGACATTATGTCAGGATCTGCTTTTTAGTTCATTATTCATAATTGCTTTTTGGCCCAGACTACATGTTCATTGTTTTGTACTGATCGAGTCAGTCATGCTATGGTTCCTCATTAAATCCTCTATTAATAAATGATCACAAAGATTATATTTTATATTACATACAATACATATTTTATGTCTTACCAAACTTAAAAAAAAATGAAATGAGCCAACACTGCATATTGATTCCTGTATTGTTTCTATTTTGTTTAATGTACTCCGAATTTGAGAGCCGCAGTTAGTCTTACCTGATGCAATGCTGCAGGCATGCCTTACCTATTTGCGCTTCTATTCATTGGCGTCAAGGATAAACTTACCTGAAAATGGGTATAATTTATATTATTTGTCAAATGACGATTCCATTTAAATGGATGGTTTGGACCTCTGATGTTCTTTGAGGATTATCTATACAGTTATTGTACCCATTGGTGAAACAATGCATTTTTGATTTGACCCTAGTAAATGTAATTCCTGTTTGAAATGTCAAACTGCAAATTGAACATCTGCTAACATTAGGATTGCGCGTTCGGGGGTTAGTAACAATGGTTCTATAAAGAACGCCAGATGTTCCTTAAAGATATCCAGTGCTAAGCGAGTCATCACGCCTTCTAAGAGTGTGAGCAGTAACATTAACCAGTAAATACACATGTGAATACACAGGGCTGGGCAGACAACCATCAAGCGGACAGGCTAGCGACGTCCATTTTTCTCGTCGGGCTCCACCAAATTGCTGTGTGGTTGCCTCTGATTTTATTGGTTTGACACGCTTGTCTCTCGTGGAGTACGTAGCGGTTGCTTGAGCAGAGGCTGAAGAGCTGTTCCGCCATGGCGGCCCAAGGTCAGCCAACATGCCTCTTGACAGGCCTGTCAGTATTTAACAGTGACAGGCAGGATGAAACACCTGTCAGTCCAGATCTATGACGGGGCCACGAGACAGCCAGCCGGCTCTACAGCATTTCATTAATGACCTGGAGCAGACAGGAGTTATGTCCCTATCAAGAATATTCACAGCGCTTTCACGCAGGGGTTTGGCCGGTGGGTATACAAAGAATATTGATATGCCTTTGTGTTCCATGTACCGTTCATCAGTGATAAGATGACGAGGATGGAACAAATAATGGTACGGCATGTCGGGAGAGTCAGATTACATGAGGGTCATAACTCTTGACTGGACATCCTCATAGAGCTGAGGGCTAAAAAGTGTGTCTAACATGGCCCACTCATCGAGCATACACCCAGTTAAGAGCAGAACTACAAAATGCCATACCCACTGGCTCCTTCAATGTGGAACAGAAACCTAAACTGAGAAGTATCAACAAAGTTAGGCAGGGAATTCCTATACACAGGAGCTACTCTACACGGATGAAGCAAATGCGTAGGACCTAGCGAAACGTATTGCCCCTATGTCGCTGTTCAGTGGGGATCCAGACTAAGCTATTTTAATCTGGCAGGGAAAGCTCATTCATCCAGACCAAATGGGCTTTGCTCACAACTTAAAAGACCTTGTTTAATCCAGGATCTCCCTTTTCCCTTTCTCTTTTTCCTGCTTCTTCACCACTACCCTTTTCTCCTCCACCACCACCCTGTTCTTCCCCTTGACTCCTACTCATCATCCACCCTTTCCCACTCGATTGTTTCCTCTCTTTTTTCACACTCCTCCTGCTCCACCATTCCTTTAAACTCTCTTTCCTTCTTTAACGTTATATTCTGCTCCTGCATACTATCTCATACAGCCTCCTTTCATCTCCCCCTTTCCTCCTATCCACCTCCCTCACCTCTATTCTCCCCCTCTACCTTATTTTTTGTGGTCCTCCCCAACCCTTTTCTCCATTTCCAACTCCTCATTCTCACTCCTTCTCAATGTTTGCCAGATCTATTGCTGCTTTACAGGTTGCTGTGCTGGCTTTGAGTAAGCAGGAACTGTGACTCCGGCCCTGTACTGCATAACAAATCTAATCTCGCACAAATATTCATTTCACGGGTCACACTCCAATACGAGACAATCTGTGCAACAAGAGATGAAGGCATTAGACACTATCCTTCTTCCATTCAAATTCCAAACAGGGCCTGAGGAAACAACAGAGATATAACTCTCCTGTGTGCAGTTTGTCCATGTAATGAGATCGCAGTACCAGTAAGTATTCATTTATATACTAATTATGCCCCCATTCCCCCAAGGGTTAAAAATGATTGTGGCAAAATGATTTCCAGTGGGACACTTACACCTGTCTTATTAACTTGTTGCTAAAATTCAACATGTCATGAGAAGAAACATTAGTTTTCATGAATTATGTAGGCCCAATCAACAATCACTATGCCACATTCACAGAGGTAACTGTAACTGTAACTGAATCTAAAGCAACATTAATGTCATCTTCAAGAGCAGCTATTGTTTTTTTTCCGTTTTTCAAATTTCATGCTTTTTGATGTTGTCATTAACGGAAACTCTCCCACAGAATATTGGTAATACGCTGATGAAAAGAAAAGAGGAAGACAAATGACACTGTGTGTACCCAGACTGATGGGTAGAGTGAAATAGAGTGCGCTCACGAGTTCGGAATGGTTGTACAAGGCTAGTGTTGCATTGCACTGTGAAGAAGAAAATATGTGAAATCATATTGACTGTTATTGTGAGGATGTGCACAAAGGTCACGTTAGATCATATGGACTGTTATTGTGAGGATGTGCACAAAGGTCATGGTAGATCATATTGACTGTTATTGTGAGGATGTGCACAATGGTCACATTAGATCATATTGACTGTTATTGTGAGGATGTGCACAAAGGTCATGGTAGATCATGTTGACTGTTATTGT
Organism: Novumbra hubbsi; assembly: GCA_016801125.1. Taxonomy (NCBI): domain Eukaryota; kingdom Metazoa; phylum Chordata; class Actinopteri; order Esociformes; family Umbridae; genus Novumbra; species Novumbra hubbsi. Next base: position 41,046 of record JACXGK010000638.1, read on the forward strand.
GAGGATGTGCACAAAGGTCATGGTAGATCATATTGACTGTTATTGTGAGGATGTGCACACAGGTCACATGAGATCCCTACAAAACAGCCTTTCAAGATGCAGCGCCAAAGATTAAGTCTGAGAGAAAATGTTGTGAGTCTTCCAAATGCAAAAACACAGACCTAATTTGATATCACATCTAAATTACTGGCAGGCATCTCATGTCTGTTTCCTTCTCCACTAATGGGTCTCTTTTATCATCTCTCTTATCATATTTATTGCTACGAAGCAGACTCAGATGTGTTCTGGCTGTCTGGGATTCTGTGGTTGGGGGCAGAGGGGCTGTGATCTATATTGTCACTAAGTGATAGAGCATGTTGTTGTTACAGAGGAAATACTGCAGTAACAAGAAAAACAGACCTCATTCCCAAGCATGATTTTGCTGTATGTAGTTTACAGGTTGTTGCTGCTGCATCGATCCATAGTCTCAATGCCTTTCCCTTCTAGTCAACAGCAGGAGTAGAGAGCTGTGTTTTGAATCATTTACAGCCAGCTTCAAAGAGCCAAAGGCAACTTGGTGTCAAGGGGACCATGCTGTTATATTCAACAGACCCTCAGGCTATGGGAACTGCACTGTAAATCAGGCTTAAAAAAACATGTATACTTTATGTTATCAGGTGTGGTAACTAAGAGTACATTCAGTTTTCCAGCAACAACAGAAACTGAAATTACATAGTTAAAATATTTGAATAATATACTACATACACAAGCTTGACAGGAGTAAAACATAACCCAAATCATTAAATCAATAGTAAAGTCTTAAAAAACAAACACAATCCTCCTGACAGCTAAAACCTTAACGTATCTGATAGAATGTTTTGAACTATTCCACAAGCAATTGACCAAATGACAAAGCAGCAGAATTACCTATCTTCTTTTACATCTGCCCTTTATTCGACATCCCTGACATCATGTATTTCTATAGATTGAACTTATATTTCCATAGGTTCAAACGTAAGTAATGTATGCTAGTAGTGTATGCAAGAGGTTAGTTGCTTTCCATTCATACTCCTGTCATCTCTGCTCCCTGAAGCCTTCATTCCTCTCGGTCTACATGGGGGAGATTGATGAAGTCAGATTTGCTTCAAGCAGAAGGCAACAATGTGCTAACCATGCTGAGCCAGTCTGTATGTGGTTTCACAACGTAAGGAGAGAGTCTAAGCAGGTGATTAACCGACTGAATGAACCTCCATGATGGATTCTCCCTGAGGTAATAATGCATCTGCCTATGACAAATGTGAAAGTAAAAAGCCTTGAACAGCAACAGTGTAATGATACACAATCTATTCAATTCTGGGAATCACCGTGGGAAAATAATGGTTGAGCAGTTCAATAAAAGCGTTTTCATATTTCTTTGTAGTGCTGCATTTCAGCCTGACATCACCCCCACAACGGTCTGATTGCTATGACCACTAAGGTCTGTTTTTTATCGACACACAATTGTTGATGCCACACGTCTCTCCTTTCACAACTCACACTACACAGTGAAAGTTGTATTAGCTCCTGTTTCTGTGGAGGACAGTTAGACTTTTCAGTAATGTAATACCCTTTACCCCACTCCATCCCTTCCTCTGTGCCTCTCACTCTCCAACATTCTCCTAACCTTCTATTTTAACAGAAAATCCCAAAACGAACCGCAGTTCAGCAGAACACCAGCTTTTCTCTAAGTCAAATAGATATGAGGTTAATGGAAAGCAATGGCGAGCGATAAAAGCCCCTTTATTTAGATTCTGTAGGTTTAGTGGGAAACGCAGGCGTTGGCACAACCCTTGACATTGATTCGGTGCCCTCTGCATCCCATCTTAGTAAATCTGGGGACAACACTGCAGCAATTAGGGCCAGTAGCACACACTGGATCATTTGATAGAGACTTGTAGATGCCTCCCCAGAGACTGTTTTGATGAGGGCCCCAAATGACTGTTTGTACATGAAAAGGCCTGACTCATCACGTTTGGCAGTGGCATATACCCAGAATAAGAAAGACCTTCAGCAGTTTGCCTGTGATTTTCCTAAATCATTAACCAGTAGCTAAATAACAGTGCAAGGTAAACCTTTACCAATGTGCAACATTATAAGTATAGACACAGTGAGGGTATGCCAACCCCCCCCCCCCCCAAAAAAAACAATATGTCAACAATTTTTTTTTTCATCTGAACAAAGGGTTTATGGCTGAGGTCACCTCGATGAATTACTGTAATTGTAACTTGGAACAAGAAACTGGCGGCTGTTGCAACCCTGCTGCTCGTCTGAGAGGGTCACTGTGGTTGACCAGGACGTGGCTGTTGAGTCACAGATGAAGGAGGCATGTTTGAAAACAATTGCCCCAGTGGGTCACGGCTGGAGAAATCGGTTACCTACACTGAGTAACTGACCGCCACAATGGCCATGGAAAGAGGAACAGCGGTCGGTTTAAATGTTCCAGACTCCGGGCTGAAAAAGAAAGCCTTTCATTCTGTCCAATTGCATTCTGCATTAGTTCCCTGGCATCAACTGAGAATGGGGAGCAATCATTATGAAAAGAACAGTACTGCCCCGGCAAGAAATGTATATTGTCCGATACTGTTTGAATTCCTTATTGTATTGGTTGGCTGACTTTAAAGGTCATTTTAAAAACAATTAAACAAAGCACATTTCCATATTTTCATTATAACACGTAAAGAGTGCCTCCAACTTGGCTTACCCAATTACACGTAGCCGGCTGTGAAATTCAATTGATAAAGTGCCCTTCATCTTTGAATGGACTTCTATTACAAAACATAGAGTAACAGCGGAGGTGGGAACAAAGCAGCAGAGTATTCAGCTAGACTCAGGGTGACGTCCTCCAAAATGAGTGCAATGCAATTTAACAGGTGAAAATTGAATCCTGGGAAACACTATCAATCATCTTTAAGTAAGTTGTGATAATTAACAATTATCGAAAACGGGTTGTCTCATGGTAGTTCTCACAGATCTGCCTTACTTCAAGACTAGCCAAACACTGTATTTGCATATCTGGAGGCTGAAATGATTGTGGCTGACCCCTCCCACCCTGGACCCAAACTGTTTCAGTCACTCCCATCCGGCAGGAGGCTACGGTCCATAAGGACCAACACCTCACGCCCCAAGAACAGTTCCTTCCCATCGCCCATAACTTAAGCACATTATGCTACTACACAGTAAATGTTTGCACATTTTACATTTACTGCGTCAATTAAAATTTTCTACCAAAATACCACTTCCTGTCATGCACCATGGCACCAAAGCAAAGTCCTTGTTTGGGTAAACCTACTTGGTAATAAAGCTGATTCTGAATCTTTTGATTCTGATCTCTCTATCCCACCGAGAAAGTGCCAATGTTGTTGGTCAAATACCATAGTAACCGTAGTTATTACAAGATGTCCAGCAGAGACCAGGTGGCGTGGCACACCCCCTTCCCTCACACCCCCTTACCCCCCCCCCCCTCTCCGTATTAATTAATCACTACCTGGCTATGTTTGTCTCCAGCTCCATAAACGGGGACGCTGAAAACACAACTGTGATAGACCTGATTTGCAGCAATGATGAGATGACCTGCAGGGAAGAAGCTAGATCTAGATAAACACGCTCTCCTTCTACGTGAAAGAAACAAAAGAGTTAATTATGGTCTCCAGGAGATGGAAGAGAGTGACTGTGGGACAAAGGCTTTCAGTTCAACATATTTTGTGCACAAAAAAGCATTTCAAGTTTGAGGAACTAATTATAAAAATTGAAACCTGCTTTTTAACATACGGTGAAATTTAATTAACGCAGTTTCCATCCACCTCTTTCTGGATCATAATTTTATGCACATAAACTTGGATGTGGGCCAAAACAATTGATGGAGCATTGGCAACTGTGATTAAACAGCTGCACAGAATATCATAAATGTAACGATTCCAACCTAACGGGATTCTTTGGGTTTTATTGCTTGTTAGGGTCATGTCCTTATTTGGGGTTTCCTGTCCTGTTTAGCTGATTAGATTAATTCCATTCACCTGTGGTTCCAATCACCTGTTTTGCTTAGCTTTTTAGTGGGTGTAATTAGTTCACACTGTCTGTCATTGGTTGTTGTTGGATGCTGTGTTTTATGTCGTTCCAATTCGTTTAGATAAATACGTAACTGTTTGACAATCACCGTGCTGCCTGTACTTACTTCCTAATTACCCTCAAAACGTGACAGTAAAGATCTTCCGACACATTCCACCACCTGAAGCTCAGACATGCACTGTACTACAGCATGAAAAAGAAAAGCCACGGAACAATTCAGCAACATCATGGCGGTTATGAAAGTGTTTACAAACCCATCTCCCTTATGCACAGCACACACACTAATAGAATAACAGCCGCCATAGTGTGGTGTGTCTGCACCGTCTCCAGAACCGCCCCCCGTGAGGGCCAGCAGGTCCGAAAGAAAACGGCGCCATGGACAGTGCCGTCAAACGCACAGGGAATCACAGGCAGAGAGAAGACGCTGTCAAATCCAGAGGGTAACAGCTGCAGCATGGTCATCAGCTCCTGACGAGGCAGCGCTGCAACCAATTCAGCCTCATCAGAGACTGCTTAAGGCCTCATCAGAGACTGCTTAAGGCCTCATCAGAGACTGCTTAAGGCCTCATCAGAGACTGCTTAAGGCCTCATCAGAGACTATTTAAGGCCCAGAGACACAGAGTGGTATTTACAGTGGGGAGAACAAGTATTTGAAACTCTGCCGATTTTGCAGGTTTTCCTAATTACAAAGCATGTAGAGGTTTGTAATTTTTATCATAGGTACTCTTCAACTGTGAGAGACGGAATCTAAAACAAAAATCCAGAAAATCACATTGTTTCATTTTTAAGTAATCAATTGGCGTTTTATTGCATGACATAAGTATTTGATACATTAGAAAAGCAGAACTTAGTATTTGGTACAGAAACCTTTGTTTGCAATTACAGAGATCATACGTTTCCTGTTGTTCTTGACCAGGTTTGCACACACTGCAGCAGGGATTTTGGCCCTAATTGTCAATTGACCAAAAGCCCTGACTAAATACCTTTTTATTTTTATGTTGTAACAGAATAAAACATGTAAAAGTCCAAAGGCGGCGAAGACTTTTCAGAGCCACAGTTCACCTTGGCGTTTATTAGCATTCAGGCGTAATAATACTTAATATAAACCGGGTGGTTCATATCCTGCGAAGCACTGTGGCTAAGAACAGCTCTTAGCCGTAGTATTCTAGGAATATTCCTCATTCCTTAATATATTAAATATATACAATGGCTCAGTTCTTATAAGAAGGCATGGAATTGCAGGCACACCCTATGGTGACCAATGTTTTGCTGTGAAACACTACGAGGCTTGTCAAACTTACATATTGTTCAGCATAGCCTGCACAATCCCATTACCCATGAGGCAATGCAGTTCCTGCTTGAAATATTACCTTATCTGTAAGTGCATGTTTTGCTATTAATAAAACCGTTTTAGGTCCAGAGAAACAGTCATCGTTCACGAGTTCCAGGGACCAACCCTCCGCGGAAAGACAGGCAACCTTGGTTTACAGACCGCAGAGAATTGTATAAACAATAAGATAGTGAATATGATAACTCTGTTTCCACCTAGGCTAAGTATCTGTGGATGATTTGTTGTTGGCACACACACGTTGCTACTGAACCTTATTGTTCCAGTACCTCCACCACACCTCCAATGTTCGGGGATCCCTTTGGCATTAGCCGCTCAGCCAACCTCAGAGCAAGTTGCATTCTCAATTACTTTGCCAAGCCAATTATTCCAGCATAATCTGATACAAACCTTGGGAAAGGACAGCGTAATGATTACAAACGCTTCTGCCAATATGCATTTCGTAACAACGTGACACAGGCCGATAGCTTTTCAGACAAAGTGGAGTGTTAAAGAAAAATGAGTGAACCATTAGGCCGTGAGAAAATTATTATAAAATGTTATTTGACAATATCCGTGGAATGGACAAAGTCTTGACGAAGTTATTGGGGCATTGACCAGGTGGAGGACTATGGTGCCTGTCACACTGGGTTGTTGGTTTGATACTCACAGGTTATTAGGAACAGTGTGGAGGCTCTAATTATGCACAACATAGATGTGCATGAATCCACTCTGTGTAAACATACACATGATGCATGCAGGACAAATGTCCTACTAAAGACCAGTAGAAAAAGCACTGCTTGGACGGGTCTTATATCCCCTTTTGTGAAGTGACTGAAATGGCTCAAGGTCATTCTATGCTTTCCTCTAAGTGTATAGCCTTTTTCATGACATCCCGCTTCCATCCCTGAAGAGAGCTTGGTGAACTGCATTTCTGTGATGACTTGAAGAGGGCCTGGTGTACAGCATTTCTGTGATGACTTGAAGAGGGCCTGGTGAACTGCATTTCTGTGATGACTTGAAGAGGGCCTGGTGAACTGCATTTCTGTGATGACTTGAAGAGGGCCTGGTGTACAGCATTTCTGTGATGACTTGAAGAGGGCCTGGTATACAGCATTTCTGTTATGACTTGAAGAGGGCCTGGTGTACAGCGTAGCGCTAAACATTTTCCTCTTCATATAATTATGTTGAGAGTATAGTGTGACTGGATGTAGGGATTGTGTGGACGTCAATGCAAATTTTTTTCTACAGAACCTGCTGCTAAAATGGAAGACAACTATCACGTCTCTTGCAGATCAGTCATCTATAGACAATCTGACATATACATCTACATCTGGCCTGCTCATCATAAAAATGTGTCTCCAAATATACATTTTATTTGATTTAACAGACTCTCAACTGTGCCTGAATTCATCAATAAAGAGAAAATATGCTGTAAGAAATTGTGGGTGGATTTGTCAGGGGAAAAAGAGTGTAAAGGGAAAAGAGAGCGTTGGTGAGGTTGAAAAAAAGATCTAGATGACTTGAAGTCCTGTCGCTACAGTACTTAAATAGAGAAGTAGAGACAGTGACAGAAAACTGGTAGAAGGAATGTGATACTTGAGATACTGCTCTCGACACTCAGAGACTGAAAGGTAGAAAGGAACACAATAAGGGGCCGGGCGATTCAAGTCCTCCATCTTCTTTGAGCCCACATTTGTCAGTGATTAACACAGCTCTGATTCCAGCGTGACCTCAAGGACACCGTGGTACTCAAGGCTCACATCAAATAATGAAGCGGGATCTTTTATCTCGTGGCGCTATCACACAGTGCCCCCACTACAACTGGCGTATGACACAAAGTATAGGGGCATACTGATTGCCAGGTAGAAATGGTGACGCTGCGCGGCATGTGATTGCTTCGTCCGTTGTTATGTTATGCAGGGAGGGAACCTGCCCGAGGAGGGTTTCCTCCCATCAGCATGAGCCCGGTCCTCCGGGTGGCTGATGGCTCCGCTGTCACAATGAGTCTCTTTGTCGTCTCACGCCCCCGAAACGCTGCAACTCAACACGCGAACCAGCCGGCCAGGTGTGCCTGCAGCCACGTCGAACCGTCACAAAGCATCTGTGCCGGCTTGCGACAACCAACGTTTCGGGTGTAGACGTTTTTATGTCATTTTCAACCCTTTAGAGAAGTCATGTAAGAAGTCGTTCGATCTGTTCACGGCCAGACCTTAAGACATTTGCACAGGTTCGCACAAAAATGCCCATGCAAAAGAACAACGAACCACTCTCTACGCCTCGACTACTGTTTTATTCTCACGTCTACTTAGAGCTTGTTAACACTGCGCTGCCTTTTGCTCGATTTCCCTGTGATTCTTGTTCCTGCATTGTACATTTCGAACATGCCTGTACAATTCAAACACGATGGAAATGATTATGGAAACCAAGACAACTCCATCTAGTATTGTTTTCTCTCATTATGTAAAGAAGCTCTTAGCTTGCTTTCATAGTAAGACATTACATTTAAGCGTCTCTATAAAAATACTGCAACCATCTAACCTTCCTCTTCTGACCAATGATGACAGTTCAGTTCAAGCATCAAATTTGCTTTCACCAAAAGTTAATTCGGGCAAAGGATGAAAGAGAAAAGACAAAATTCCCTGACCAACAAAAGAGTTAAGGAAATTGAAATTCATTAAATAGCAGGTGCCAAGTCCATTATTCTGTGAGGTTTTATTGTATTGTAACCCCTCATGTAACCCCCCTATCTTCTATTTTTATATTAGATGCAGTCTCTATAATAGTGGGGAAATAATAAAGTGGAGATATATAAGAGTGGGGTTCAAACCAAAGGCAGTCATTCAAGAGCTTGTCGCCATAGCAATTAAGAGTATTACCTTTGAGGTAAAATTTGATGGGAGTGTACAGTAGCCTGTACCATGTAACCAACACAGAGCCTTCATCTAGCTGTGGAGGAGATCTTACAGCTCCCCCTGGAGATAAAAACCTGACTTAACTCAGAAATCACTCTAATGATTCTCCATGATGCTGCAGATGGCCTTGTGTTGGGGGGGGGGGGGGGGGGTATGAAATATGGATACACTTTGTCACCACTGTCAGCACTACTTAGGAAATCCTGGAAATACATCAATTAGTTTGTCTCTACCTCAAAACCCAATGGGCCGCGTTGCACACAATGTATTCAATAGGGACAGAGAAATTGAAGCAGGGTACAAAAAAAAACAACCTAAAAGGAGCAGAAAGGAACAGGTGGAACAGGAGGAATGATAGATCACAAGGTGAGGGGAAGCTATACCAAAATAGATGAATGGTTTTCGATCCCTCTCAACACATTACTGAGGTGTATCACACAGAGAACTGCCTTCCCTTTGTCATTCCTCCAAAAGGAAATGGATGTACAGGATCTCGCCACTTTTCTCCAAACACACACTGCCAGCACTTTCCCTCCCCTTCTCCACTCTTCCTCTCTGCCCCTGTGAAGGATGGATGAGTGACACGCGCCAGGCCGCCTCTAACATCCTCATGTTCCATTACAGAGATCGTCAGGGGAGCGGAAGGTATCTGTTTGTGTGTACGTGTTTGTGTGTGCTACGGTGTGATGCCATAGTGTGCGTGCAGGTGTGTGTGCACCAAGATTCCCTGAAATGTCCTGAAATTACGTGAAAGAATACCCCAAACGTTTGGAAATACTATTGTTGGCTAATGGGCTGGGTTTCGAATTTTGGGTAAGTGTTTGTGCATGAGAGTCAAGGTTAGGTTTAGGGAAAAAACGTCTGAGTTTGGTCTTAGGTCCCTAGAAGGACGAAAAGATAAATGTCTTTCTGTGTGTGTGTAGCTCTGCACCTCAGCAGCTTCACTCATTGTTGCAAAAATCATAAACATTTATTAAATGTCTGAAATATAGTTTAGATAAATGTAACAGCATAATTTAGTAGGCTATTTAGCTCTTACATTTCGTTTTACAAATCCAATAAATACTAACTGTATTATACCAATAAACCATTGCATAATGAGAGAAATACATTCTATGGACTTGTGTGGGAATAGAATTCAAAATGTATCTTTTTGAAATGATCCATACACAATTTATTTAACCACATATGGGCATAATTTGTTTATGTATTATATTGATCAATAATATTATTCCATAAAAAGAATCACTCTTCAGTTTTGTAACCACTGTTTAGCCGGTTGATATTCTTTGGTTGCTTTGGACACCAGCGTCCTAAGTGCAGCCAAAATGGTCGTGCTACAGATCTCAGCTCCTGCTTTAATTTCTATTTCTGACATTGTTTCAGGAGATATTGAAGTCCAGGTAAATCAATGGTTTGCACAGGTAATCATATGAAACATTCAGTTTTGAATCATTTAAGTGACAAATAATTGATGAATAGATTTTCCACTTCTTAAGTAGCGCCAAATTTATTCCAACGAGGGATGCCTTTTCAAATGGCTGTGGCTCAAAGATTGCTTATGATTCAACGTTGGACAAAGATTAGAACTGAGATGAGCCTGCAATAACGTTCATTGTTTCAGTTGTCAGGAAAGAAACTAAAGGGCATTCGGTCTCTAGTGAAACCTCAAAGACACATTTCTACCAAGCAAGAGGATATTACCTCAGGTAACCTGTAATATTATTACAGGTTGTCTGTTCTTTTCAAACAACTAGGCCATCCAAGGCCTGGGGCTATGTGTAAAATTCTTCTTAATAAGAAACATATTCAAAGTGAGTTCTCAGTGGTACTCAGTCAGGTCAGCCGTCAACACACTGCAGTAATAAAGGGTGTCCTTCACTCGATTAATTGCCATAACGTAGGTAGCTGTCCAGGTATGGAAAAGGAAATAAAGTGGGTCATCACGAGAAATTAAAAGAACAATACTACGCACATCCCTCATTTACAAGTCACATGATGACGGAAAAACATTTAAAAAAACAATGTCTGCTCTCAGCTCCTGCAACCAATAAACAAGGCATTACAACAATTCCTCTGGAAAAGGTCAATCCTATATTACTTGAATTAACTATATGGTCAAAATCCACATCCCTGTCATCGCTTTGGTGGTTGCCAGGATCCTAAACCTCTCCGTATAGCAGGCTCTTACTATTATTGGCTGCAGTGCAGTCTATGCTGGGAGTGTGATGTGTTCTGATGGCACACAGATTGAACACTTCATGGGTGTTGCTCTCTGCCATGCTTCTCTGCTCTGCTTTGGGTGGCTTCCATCCTCTCATTTCATCCTGAGCAGACGTGCTGACGGGAACAGTTCCTGCTAACTACAGTGTAATGTTTCTCACTTCCTCAAGTATGATTTAGACGAGGATCCCAGGTGAGGAACGCCAGGTACTATGAATGGGAACTAGGTCGTGTGGAAACGGTCCATGGATACTAAAACGCTTGGATACTGAACATGATCCAAAATTATGGTCTGACTTCTGTTCTGCTGGCATTCAATTATGCTAATCCTACATCAGACACATAGCACCATCTCATGGTCTTATGTTGAAATTAGACTTCAAATCAAAATGAGGATCTGCCACTTTTTGATACTGCAGGTGATTTCAATACTTGGACGTAGCCTTTGCATGCAATATCAGAACTTCAATGTCTCATTGATTGGAAAAACAAAACAATAAATTCAAATATATGTGTGTGTTGAGGTTGTAATACCCCGAAAAGGTGGTCTTATATAAACATTGGCATGGTTCCATGTGCTTGTTTGAGGAGCGATGGTCACTTATCTCTCTGATGCTGGTTGAAGAGAGGGAGGGTGTGGCACTAGTGCTCGTTCTGTTGACTAGAAAATAAGTATAATTATATGCTTTTGTTTTCACCCAATTCATATCTATCACGCATATGTTCATTCCACTATTACTCCAAATATATCACTGACATTTTATTACATTGTAATAAACAATAATAATTATTGCAAATACAATGTCTACAATGCCCCTTTAAATAAATACAAACAAAAACAGAGAACTTTCAACAAACTAAACAGAACAAATATGTAAATTATGCCTGTGGAATGCCCTTTTCTCTCAGTCTCAAATATACAATCACGGTTCAGGGAAATAAAAGATAGGGTTTTCCAGCATTTGGAAGCAGGAATGATGTTGGTATTTGAGTAAAATTGTCCTTAATTTTCTTCAAGAAACTGACTGGGATAAACTGACTGTATGAGTTTGGCTTTACAAATTGTCTCGCTGACTATCGACTCAAGCTACAGCAATGGCCATCCCAGTCCTTACATAAACCTAATTGAAAAAAAATCTGTGAGGTAAGCAGAACAGCAGAGTATACAAACGAGGAGCCAGGAATCTGAAGGACCCATAGATTCTGCATGGATAAATGGTCAGCTTGCTGTGTGCTCTCAAACCTCATCAAACATTACAGGAGAAGCTTCTTCGTTATCTTGGAGGAGGTTGCAGAGGTTGCAGATATTGTTAAATGCAAGAGAGCCAATAACCGGAACATGGCTTTAGAAATCTCAAACAAATCTAAATTAAAGGGCAGATTTCGCTGGTATTTTAATTGTAAGATCAATCTGATGGACAACAATTTTTTCTCAATGGCTTTTTCTGGTATCAGGGCTAGTGCCCTTTCATTTTGTGGACTGTAGTTATTGGTTTGCATGGGTTGAGTGGATCTCTCCTACTATGATCAGAGAGTTACCATTCCAATCATCAATAGTTATGATGTGATGAAAGGCAATGGTCAGAACGGTCCTGGTGAAAGAAAGAGTGCTACATTTTGCCTACACTTCCCCAATCGTCATCTAATATTCCCATCTCAAAACTGTAGACCTTATGGAAAATAAGGAGCATGCATTCAATTGAAAATGTTTCATTTTATTTTTGGACTATCGCATCTGACTATTCCCACTCTACAACGCGTTTACACCTGACAAGTTACTATGCAAGCTTGTCCCAACAGGCTTCAGGCACATGTTCATAAGCCACAGCCCTTCGGCTACAGATCCAAGTGTAAAACAACATGAATTATTCCATGTCCTGCCTCTCGTGCGAATCCATTTCACGCTTGCCAGTTAAAACCTTTTCACAGGTGCAAACATGGCAGCAACAAAAAATGTTCCTTACAATCTCTCAATGACAATATTATTTTGAACTGACCTATCTGTTGCTCTTGCAGACAATCAGCCTAATGTAGGCTTTGTTTCAACGTCAGTCTGAAATGTCAAGTCAAACTTATAACCAATCTACCCAGTATTCAGTCATTAGTATGAGGACCACAGGCCACTGCTGCCTCCTCGAAAGCTCCCTCCTTTATCTGTTTCCACCTCCAGATCTGTCTTCCGGGCCCAGGACATTTACATGTCTAAGAGCATATTTTTGAAAATGTCCCACAACCAACATCCATAAAACATTAGTCAGGAGTAGGAATAATAGTTTAACTTCACCACTTGACCTGACTTGAGGCATGAGAAGCTATAAAAAACCCTCCAGGTCCTATTTAGGAACGGATAACTTTTACCATACTGTCTGTATTACAGATAATCACAGCAGCAAGAAAACAAACACAATGGAACATACAAGTGTTATATCTCTGTGGAGATTGTAGCGGGCTGAGGCAGGTGTGTTTTCTGAAACACCATCACGCCACTCTAATGACAGGCCCTAGTGAATACCCCTGGTGGCGCTGTATCACCCAGACCAGGGAGATAACCTCAATCCGTCTTCATGACTGTCTGCTTTATAACTTCTGCAGAGTGCAGGACCACGGCCCTCCTCCGTAGAGAAAGACAATATTTGCTTTAGTCATTGCCAGGCCAACTGTTGGACTGTTACACAGTGGCTTTAGGTGGCTCCTTCTGGGCAAGTGGGGCAAACACAGGATCCTCACAACGATGAACAGGGGCAGCAGTGGAGTGCAGGGTTGGAGCTGGCAGTGGGGAACCACCAAACCCTGATCGACACATTGAGTTACACCGTTGAACCGGCAAACCCTGATCGACACATTGAGGTACACCGTTGAACCGCCAAACCCTGTTTGACACATTGAGTTACACTGTTGAACCGGCAAACCCTGATCGACACATTGAGTTACACCGTTGAACCGCCAAACCCTGATCGACAAATTGAGGTACACCGTTGAACCGGCAAACCCTGATCAACACATTGAGGTACATCGTTGAACGGCCAAACCCTGATCGAAAAATTGAGGTACACCGTTGAACCGGCAAACCCTGATCGACAAATTGAGGTACACCGTTGAACCGGAAAACCTTCATGTCCCCGGCCGGACGCTGCCAAGCTCTAGACCATTTGTCGCCCCAATGACATGTGGACATCCTGGGTTAACATTATATTCTGCATGATGTGGTCAAACACATTCATACTGTAGGTTATGAACATAACGTTTGGACTTTGGGGAACTTGCCAGAATGAAGGAAGAGTGCAATTGTTAACTTCACATTTGCAGGTGCCAGAGCTGTTGGTATATAACCACAGATCTGATCACAGACATCGCATGTAAAACATATTCTAATCCCAAAAACATTAACCATTATTGAGAATGTTATTGAGTGACGGGGTTACAATGCACTGTGTGTTGTAGATATAACAAAACATAATTTATATTTTGCTGATTTTCTCATTTTTATTTGTTTCTATGTTACCCTGCTATATTTGATCCTGTCTTTTAGAGATTAGAAATACATGCAGCCACAATTACTCACACACACCTCACCATCACAGCACACACTGAGTGCTGAGCCAGGCTGATAAGTTCTCCAATGAGGTCACATTGTGTCTCTGATGAGGTCATATCCTCCCCTATCCTCCTCTGGTACCTCAGCAGGTCACTGATACACACGCACACACACACACACACACCGATGCTCTACATGTCCCCTGCTATCCACACTTCTATTTGTTAAAATTATAACATTCCTGTTTGCTGTGTGTGTGTGTTTTAGAGCCAGAGAAAGGGAAAGAAAGAAAGGTATAAGAAGCATAAGGACAAGGCTGTGAGTGGGTGGATGCATTCTACTGTAAGCCTCTCCTCTCCAACGATACATCAATAATTCAAACACTCAAAAAGGAAAATTGCAACATACACACACCAGATCCTCTCTTCGCACACATTACATTATATTTTACCCTCATCCTCCAATATACACTCATTGGTGGTTTGTTCTTTTTTCAACATGCCTAAGGATTTCCAACTAGTCATCTGTTTCTCATCTCCAAAAATAAATTAACAATAATCGCCACACAGCTCGAACCAGAACATTAATAAGAGGATTGAAGGCAGGTTTAGCCGAGGAAATGATCTGAATGCCTAATGAGTGTTCGCTCTGTAAATGTTTGTGAACAGGAAGCAAGGTCAATAAAGGAATCATAATTCCCTCAGACAAACACTTCTAACTGATGCTGTAAGCATTGACATCTCTAGAAAATACACGGGGCAACAATCCTCTAACCTCTGGCACATCATTTGGAGAAACCTACAACCTCCCCGCTACAGTGACCGACTCATGGAAGCGAGTTTGTTTGTTCATTTACCTGACATGCAATTCACTGAAATCACCCAGCTACAGCCATGGACATTTCCAACCAAAGAACCACTCCTAAATGGTTCTGAGATGGAAGATGAACATTGGGATGGACGCTTGGCTCTCACTGCTCCAGACATGATTCGCATCATTCACGGTTTACAAGGAATACAATTTCTTTGGGAATATACACCTTTTGGGATGCTCTGCAATCCTCTGAAATTAACATTTCAATTAGCCTACCGGCTTAAGGAAGCCTCTGCAAACACACTGCAGATCTTTGTCGACAGCCTATAAACACTACTGCAGTCTATCTATTATGATTTTCTAAATAATTGTTTTCTTATACAGAGGGAGTTAGATAACAACACAACATTTAAATAAAAGAACACAAAATCCCCGTCAACAATAGACGCTTCCCCAAACAATCATCAGTATTATTTAAGAAGGAGATTTGGAGCTTTCATACAGGCCACTGCAGAGAACTGCAGAACAAAGACCTGACATCAATCCACACCGAGTCCACCCCAAAACCATATGTATGTGCATAACCTGCAAGATGGAAAAGAATTCCAAGTAATATATTTGTTAACAAATGTATGTCATGCATTTAAATGCATTTACAAATGTATGTCACACATTCACAAAGGCTTCTTTTTTAGGTTACAGTTGTGTTTCTGTAATCTAGTGTGATTTTAGACATGGGATAGGACTAGTACAGCAAAGTTTTGATTTTAAGTTATAATGGCCGTGGACACTTGCTTATGATTTAAAAAAGACCTTAATGGTAAAAATTGTCATTATAGCACTGATGACTCAGTAATGTACTTACCTTGTCTCTCTCTTACAGAAGGCCAAAACATTGCCAGTTGCCAGTAAACAAGGCTGTACGGCGGAAATTTAAAAGTATTTATTGGAGAAACAGCATTTATTGAATGTGCTCACAGGACTGACTATTCCTGTAGACATTGCAGGCTTATTTGGTTTTAGGTCAAACTGATTTTATTTTGCATTAAACTTTATTTAGATGACCTGGCAGTTCAGATTACTGATAAATGAAAGTTTTATGGACATTTGTGACACAATTTCTTAATGTGTACATGTTTCATGCCTGTGTATTTTGTATGTATTACCTGCTGTAATACAGGGCTTTCTATACTATTATATTGTAGAGACTTCTAAACTTCTTGAATTCTAATTTCAACGTTTTACCACAACTTCTGCCCGATCTTGGTTTGTTAAAGAAAGATAAATAACTACTAGTTTCCTAGCTACTGACAAATAAAACAGCCCCCGTTCTCGGGGTTGATCAATACCTATAGTTTATGCACAGAATCTGTTGACAAGAAATAGATAAATCCAGATAAATCCATTAAGATATCTGACTATATTACCGACTGAATTATCCTGTAAAGATGCTTACATTAAGCACTGATTAGTAGTATTTATAAAGTACAAATAACTTTTGCGATGCCATCCAAACATACTTAATCAATGAGAATGATATAAAAACATTATTGTGGCGTAGTGCTTATCATTTTGGAATGCAAGTGTAAATCTCCAGTATGTATTCTCTCAGTATAAAAGGATTACAACTGACTGAGTAATCAAAGTCAGACCATTTTGTTATATCTCTAATGTTTTATCAAACTTATAAGGAACCATAAATAGTTCAATAACAAACATAGATGATAGGGTTTTTTTTGGACATGATTGTGGAGCTTTATTCCCAGACAGTCTGTCTACATCCCAACGTTCCCGCTACTCACTCCTGTCTATGTCCCCTTCCCCATGAAAAACCAGGAAGTGATCAAAGCTGGAAATCGACGTAAGACAGGGAACTAGTAACTGGTAGAGCGGTGGACATCAATTAGAGTAGACTGTAGGGTTTCTCTTCAGGATTAAAAGTCCATCGTTCTGACAATAAGCAATAAAATGAATTGTGACACTTGACGATAACTGCTGAGTTGGCAGAAACCACACAGAACATTCTACACACTTCACACAAACAAATGCATTGGCTATGGAGGAGCTGGAACCAAGCCGGAAGGGAGGGAGTTGGAACATAGACGTAAGTGGAGGGCACTTGTATTACTCATTCTATTGTTCGTGTAATCGAAGAGATATTTCACCAGAAATGAAAGTGGTGCTCTTTGAAAAACAAAGTAGGGTCATTTATTTTCTTTATTCTCTAGATGTGATAAAGAGAGTCAGAGGACCCAGATCTGGCAGAACCCACTGTACTACTCCAGATCATGTCAAGATGACTACGTCAGGAAAAGCAATATGCTTGGCTGAGTTCAGCAAGAGAGTCCATTTCAGATGTAGAACAAAATCTGAAAAGGCACAGAGGAATAGCGAGCACTCAATGTGCAATGGAAAATACTTGACTGCCAACAGGCCATGCAACAGTCCACGGAGCCTTTGAGTGGCACTGGATGCATGGAGGTAAGGTGTGATGGAGAGGTGGAACCAGGGATGAAGAGGTGGAGAGGGCCCAAGTCCTAGTCTCTGCTACCGGAGGTATCCACTCAGCTGCCGAGACATGGTAATAGCTCTATAGTTCTAGTGGACTTGATCGTGTAACTCTAATCTCAGCTAACCCTTCAGTAAAATTGGGCATATTGCAAAGATTGTCCCCAAGAGGTGAAATACACCCATTGATGTGTTGTCTTTCTTGGGGTGTCTGTAGATGTAAGCAGAAGGGATCAGGTTTTCTCCCACTATAGTATTTTACGAATCCCTTTTCAGGAGAAATACGTATCATCCTGTTGTTATGAAACATTCTGTCCTCTTGTGACATCCAGCTCCATAGCGGGGTTGGTTGTCACACAGAATGACATTGGCCATTCCAAGTTTCTTATGGAGTATGCAATATTTTAGATATCAATAAAAAAAAAAAATTGCTCCAGGAGCACTGAATTACACAATGCATCTTTAATGGAAAAGCACAAAGGTTGTCCTTGACATTGGATGGTGGTAATGTTAGTATCTCACTGTCAAAAAAGAACCATAAGGAGTTGTGGTGACAACCAACCCCTGTGACTA
Source organism: Novumbra hubbsi (assembly GCA_016801125.1). NCBI lineage: Eukaryota > Metazoa > Chordata > Actinopteri > Esociformes > Umbridae > Novumbra > Novumbra hubbsi. The sequence continues at coordinate 59,023 of JACXGK010000638.1, forward strand.
CCAAACACTGTGATAATTAATCACTGTGACTACCAAACATTCTGTGACAACTAACCCTTTTGCTAACCAACCCTTTTGCGATAACCCCATTGATAACCAAACCCTGTGGCAACCCTGTGATGACAACATTGTGACAACTAACCCCATGAATATGTACTCTGTGACAACTAAGCCTGTGATTCCTAACCCTGTGAGGACTAACCCTGTGATTACTAACACTATGACGACTTACCCTGTGACGTCTAACCTCATTAAGACTTACCCTGTGACTTCTAAAGCTGTGGCAACTAACCTCCATGACGACTAACCCTGTGAACCCTTACCCTGTGATTACTAACCCTGTGATGACTAACACCATGACAACTAAGCCCGTGAAGACTTACCCTGTAACGGCTAACCTTGTGACGACAAACCCTGTGGCGACTAACCCTGTGACCACTAACCTCATGACTACGAATCCTGTGAAGTCAAACCCTGTGACTATTCCCTTGTCATTCTCAGAATGCCTATCATGGACTTAAGGCAAAGATAGGCTTTTACCGTTAATCTTCCTTTACACTTTCCAAGACCATTTCTTTCAGACAATTAAAATGGAAGTGGCAGCTTTACTATGGCACTACTTCTGCTTACTTTCCCTCTGTCCTCTAGGCTATTCTCTCGCAGCTTCTCTCCCTCCATCTATACATCTCTTTCTCCCTCTCTTTCTCTCTCTCTCTATCTCCCTCTCTCTAGATAAACTGTGGGCCCAGCCTTGCTTGAGAAATGTTGAGGGATTTCATCTCCACTCTGCTCTCCTAAGTGACGTGTTATAATGACTGATCGCAGATAGGCCTGGACTGCTCTGAGCCCCCTGGAACAGTACAGGTCTTCAGAAAGAAAGTGGTGGTGGAGTGAGGACGGCAGAATCTGTCACATTACAGAAACCCTTAGCTGAAAGTCTATGATTATTAAACTTCAAATGATGACTATGAGGTTGGTTTGACAATGACACGTCTTATGTTCATTTCTTTGTGAATGTTCCCACATCATCATTTCTGTGACAACGCCAATCTATCTCATGGGTGATAGTATTCACGTGCAGTATGTCTAATCATCTTTGAGAGTATTCTCTCCTAGTACCTGTGGATGATATTGTGAATAAATTGTTTAATGAAACGACTAACAAACGGTCATTAAGAGAGTGACAGGCTTGGGGGCCAGGAAACACCAAGTGGCCTGCGCCTGTCCTTCACACATAATAATGAGCACAAAATGGCAGATTGATTGTCTAATCCCATGCCGCATTCCACACCAAGCTCTGCGGAACATTTCTGAACCGCCTAAAGTGTATCCGCGACCCGCAAGGTTTCCCTGGAGACCACGGCCGTGTTCTTCCTCACCGTCCGTCTCATTTGTATACAATCAATTCGGCATCCCCGACGGTTGCCGGGAGATATGAGGGGAGTAGAAACGCAACGACCAGTCCTCACTTTCGCTGTAACAGTTCAGTGGCCACGTCTCACCCTGCACACCTGAGCGGAAAGAGGAAGGTAGACACATGCTCCGTGGAATTCTAACTAGAGCCTAAAGCTGAGGCGGAGAGATACTGGAGCTCTCTTTATGAGCCAGCCGATGGAGTTCAGCAGAGTGAAAGCATAAGTCCCCTGTTATAACAGCCCCCCCCCCCCACGCATGCCCCCAAAACCCTCGCTGCCCTCTATCCTCTCGCTCATCCCCTCATGCCCATTCTAACCACCGCTTCTAGCACGCTTTCGTTCACCCCCCCCCACCCCGTGTTATTTGCTCTCCCTTACATAAGTTCCTG